>JAZKJV010007161.1:0-187273 GCA_037367405.1 Ottelia alismoides
GGGGGTGATGAATACCCATTCATCACTCTTTATTCTTATATTTTAGCTACAAAAACCTTTGCAAATACATGTAGATATATGTAAATATCAATAATTACCAAAAGCATGCATTGTGTAAAAACCTATAATTAGCATGTTTTTGTGCAAAAATAAAAGAATAAAGATCAAAAAGAAAAAGAGGGAAATATTTAGAATAAATATTGAGCAACCTAACCCAAGGGAGGGCTCAGCATGGGCCTGACCGCATAAAAGCCACAGTAGAGAGAGATAGGAGCTCATGTGTATAGATTTTTGTAACTAAATAAAATTATATTTTCCTCACCCAAAAATATGCTTGTACATATGTTGTATATATTTAGAAACTATTAAAAACAAAATAAAAATTTAAAAATCAAAAATGCAAAAATATCCCTCCACCATGTGCATAGACCATCATCCTTTATTTATTTAACCCTATAAATAAATGTATTTATTTTCAAAACTTTTTGTGAATATTTTATGGTATATTTTGTAAATAAAATAAATAAAAAGAAACACAACAAAAATCAAATAAAAATAACAAAAATTAAAATTACAAAAACATATTGTACATATGCCATGTACATAGTTGTATATATCTATTTATTTCACTTATGTGTATAAATAATAAAAATAAAATAAAAATATCCTTTTATTCCTCATTTTATTCTATAAATAAATAAAATATAAAATAGGAATAAAATTGTATAAAAATAATAATTAAAAATCAAAAACCCTATATTGTACATATACCTATGTATAGCTATATATTGTAAATACCTTATTTTAATTTCTAAAAATTAATTAAAAATCACCAAAAAATAGAAAAAAATAAAATAAAAATATTTCATGTTGAAAGTTTTTGCAAAATCGGCCATTTGCTGCCTTATTTTTGAACTTCAAATCTTGTCCACGTGGCAGCGTCCCATTGGTCCACGGGGGATGTTGACCCCCGGTCAACTCCCTCCGCGGACCGCCTTCTCCTGCGGATCTCGCGCCCGACCCGGTTTCGCCTCTTTTTCCGCGCTTGATCCGCTCGCCTTCTCCGCAAACCCCGGGTCCTATCGATTCCTCGTACATCCGACATGACCGCCGGGGTATTCGCATTGGGATCCGCGCTTCTCACAGCCCTACCCGACCAGCCCTAGTCGGGTCGGCACTCACGTATATAGCCGAGCTCCGCCTCTCATTTTCATCATCTTTGGCTCTCCACTCTCACTCCCGTGACCTCCATAGCGATCCCTGAGGTGACAGCTCGTGATTGCCCTTGTAGCAGTGAGGAGGAGGTGGCCGGACCATTGATCCGGCGACTTTGCGCCGCCGTGCTCCGCCCCGTGCAGGAGCTCGAGCCTCAGGCCTTGGCGACCTTCGAGGCAACGACCAGGAGCTGCCTAAGCTTCAGCACAGCCTACTACACCGCCCAGGTAACCTTATAGCTTCCTTATTTCGCTTAATTTCTTGTTTCCCCCAAATCGAAGCTCCGCCGCGTTCCGTCGATTCCTGCTATACCGCGTATCCTCTCGATCATCGGAACACCCAGTCACCTTCGCCATCCCTCCACGCACCTTCTCCGCCCCTTCGTTCAACCCAGCTCGCACAGGAGCTGGGGTTCGAGCTCCACCGCCCGTCGCTCGCCGGAGCTCGCTCGCCCCGACCCACAGCTCACCTTCACCCCACCTAACCGGGTCGAGGCACTTTGCCCTCGACCCGCGAAGCTCTTGAGCTACTTTGTAGGTCAAGAGGAGGCCATCTGAGGCCTCCCCATATCCAGGCCAGGAGCTCCCCTCCGTCGACCTCGCCGGAGCCCCTCCAGGGCTCGGCTGGGCCATCGGAGGCCACCACCAGCTGCGGGACGACATCGCTGATCTTCTCCGATCTTCAGAGGCAGCTGAGGAGGACCACAGTACGCGCACGAGGCCAACGAAGCTCGTCGGCTGAGTGTTCTTCCAGTATCCTCCCCCACCGTCCGATCGCCCTCCGCTCCAGTTTTCATCGTGACCGTCCATCTATCGAGGAGCAGCCACCGCTTGATCATCTAGAGGGCTGATCCGGACCGTTAGTACAGAGGAGAGAGGCACTAGCACCTGAGCACCGTCAGATCCTCCACGTGCCTCGCTCTGCGTCGTCGATCGGCCCACGTGCGGAAGGAGAAAGAGGCGCCAGGCACCAGAACCGTCGGATCAGCCACGCGTCCATCATCCAGCCGTCGACGTAATAAAGGGGTAATTTACCTTAGGCCCCCTCGTAGTTTCTGTTTTACGTGTCAGTCCTGTAAATATTTTGAGTACTTTATTTACGTTGGGTTATTTGCACATTGGACCTTATCCTTTAGTTTATTTGCATTTATGCCCTTGTTTGTGTGAGCCACGTGCATCGTCACGTGTATATTTGGTGTATTTGCGACATTAGCCCTGTAGTTCTGGATGTTCTTTAATGAATGAAAACTTTTTGATAATTGCATTTATGCCCCTGTGAGTGTTTTATTTCCGCATGTGCGTCTTTTAGTGGGTTATTTGCATAACAACCCCTGGACTTTTTGGTACGAGTTACCAAAAGGTCCTCGGACTTGTTTTTCTTACATATAGGTCCCTGAGTGCCCCAAGCACGCGCTTCACGCGTGATTTCTTGGGTATTTTGCACCAGGACCCCCAGAGCTTTGGGTATTTGCACTTTGGTCCCTGTGCACAGTGCCCCCTTGTTATTTTTGAATAAAATATCAAATCACCTCCAAATTTGATGAAAATTTGACACATGGCTCCTACCATGTTGTAGGATTTTTGAGAATTTTGAGGGACATTTCTGAGTTTATTTGTTATTTTTAAAAATTCAAAAACATCTATTTTTGGCACTGTTTCACTTGAAAAATCACAAAAAGATATTAAAATCCCCCTAAAAATTCTATAAAAATTAGATACTGTTTCTTGTGTGTTGCTTGATTTTCTAGCCAATTTTGGCTATTTTTCATTGCTTAAAAACCCTAAAAATTGAAAAACACCTAAAAACTCATAAAAATCATATTAAATAATCCAAAAACCCAAAAACAATAATTTTGGTGCTCAAATTTTCCTTGTTTTCTCTAGTATACAGGAAAATTACCTCCAGGCCCTCTTGAGATCCTTAGATATTTTATCTTTGGATTTTGGACCTGGCTGGACAGTACCTTGTCTTTTTCGCACTGTTTGATTTTTAGAAAATAAAATACACTTCAGAAAATTATCAAAAATTCACCAAAAACACTTAAAAACCCAAAAAACATAAAAACATTTTTTCTTGAATTATTGCTTGATTTTTGATCTTTAAATAAATTGATAAAGTGTGTTTGCTTTTAGTCTTTCTCATTTTCTTCACATATTAAAAATCCAAAAAAAATTAAAAATAATTAAAAACCACTAAAAATGTTTTCCCTTTTTCTTTGATTCTTCGACTACTTCGTAGGCTTTTTAAGCCAATCCGTGCTCCTTGTGTTCGACCCTGGGTGCTATACCAGGTTAATATCATAGCAGGACCGCTGATTCTGTATGTTTGATTGATTTTGTATTTTTCGAGTGGTCTGATTTTTTTCTTGATATACCTATCCTCTGAGATCCGGGTCGCAACGACCCTTGTCTTATTACCTTCTCCCGGGTCTTCGAGATTTTTGGGTTATCACTTCATTAAACTGTTCATTAGGGATCATGGAGAAGTTGTTGATCAGAGCTCGTGCTGCGTTGGTCCGGCCGAGTGGATAGTACTTGTTTAAGTACTCGGTCCGGAGTTGCTCCCAAGTGGTAACAAATCTCCCTAAATGCTTCAGCCAATTGGCCGCTCTGTCGGCCAGGGAGAATGGGAATGCTATCATCTTGATAGTGTCCTCGTCCACATATCTGTCGTGGACAGTGCTGCAGATCATCTCAAACTCCTGCAAGTGTAGATGCGACTCTTCGGTGGCTAGCCCATGGAATTTGGGCAAAAGCTGAATGGTCTGGGGGGGAAGCTTGAAATCACCCAGGATCTCGGGGAGCTGAATCCATCGATGGGTCAAAGTTGCAGCCGGGTTGTGTAACTGCCTCATCGGTCGTGGCTGCCAGGCTTGCTCCGGCTGGTCCTCCGGGTTTCCGTCTGATCCTCCTCCAAACTCTGGAATCTCTCCACCACCTCCTCGGTTATTCTCTCCTCTGTCAGCTCGTATCTGTGCTAATTCCTGACGAACCTCTGCCATGAATGCTCCTTGATCTCGAATCTGTCGCTGCATCGTTTCTAAGGAGGCTAACAAGGTGTTGTTGATGGCGCCCTGATCTAGAACATAAGTGGTACTCTGAGGCTGTCCATCGGTTCGTCCATCACTGCTGGCCATGTTGTGGGTCTCTGCAAAGGCAAAAGACCCAGGCTTAGGTGCCGTCAAGTTAACAAATAACTGTGTCGTTCTCTGCACAGGTATCTCAGGACTGGTGGAAGAAGGGTGGTCGAGGGGGGACAGGGTGGTAGTGAACGCGGAGCTGAGCGGACGCGGCGGCGCACTGGGCGTGCGCGAGGTCGGCGTGGATCTGGAATAGGCGCCGCTGGGCGGCGTGGGGTGACGAGCCGCCCTGTGTTGCTGTTATTTTTTTTTATTTATTTTTATTATATCTGCAAAACAAATGTTAGGGATAAAAAAATTATTTATTTTTTTATTGTATCTTGCAAAAACAAGGATTAGAAAACAAGATACATATTTTTTTTAATCTATTTATAAACAGAATGAAGTTGGTGAATGGGTGGATCCTATGATAAGATGGAATAGATCCGTGGCTCCGGTCACCGTGCGTGACCGGAGGTGATAGGTCGCGTGAGATAGAGATGGAACTGGAGGGACACGAAAATGAGATGGAAATCAGTTTTGGAGGCGGATCAAAAGTGATGGATTTTTTTGTGATTTTAAGATCTAAAAACTACTCTCTAAAGCTACGCAAAAATTAAACCTACGATCTACCTACGAAAAACGACAAGTAAAAGTGGATCTCACCTCGGGGTTTGGACAAGCCATGATGGCCTCGACGAAGCTCACGTCGCTGTCACCGACTGGATTGGAGGCTAGGACCCTCTTCAACAAGAAATCTCTCGGAAACCGGGCTCCTCTCCGCCAAAGATCGATAAAGTGTGAATGAGGGAGGAGGAGCCCATTAAAAAGAGAAAAAAATCAAAAATGGAAGATATTCACAAATGAGGAAAGTGTCTATTGGTTAATTAAATAAAATAATTGAATAAATAAAATAAATAAATAATTAAAAACGAATTTCGTAATTATTTAAAATAAATAAATTAAATAATTTCCAAAAATCAATTAGCCACCTTAATGGTGGCTATTTAAGGCACAAAATCAAATCTTTACATAAAAGGTAAGTTATCAAATCAAATAAAGAATTAAATAATTAAATATAAATACAAAATTCGTAATTAAATTAAATTAATTAATTAAAGTTAGATATTTTATTTTTTTGGTGCCTTTTTTTATTTAAGGAAGTTAGTTGTATACATATATTATATACATATAATATAATGTACATAGGTGCAAATAAAGAAATAGTTTTTATAAAAGATTTTTTTTATTTTTATTTTTTTTTAATTTTTTTAATGAAAACAATATTTACAAAATATATATATTATGTATAAAAATAAATATAAATAAATATGTTCATCAAATATATAGGAAAACTGCACAAAACACCCCAGAAAACCGACTTTTTAACCGTAACTCCAAAAATAATGAAACCACAGCCATTTGAAAGATAATTTAATTTATAGTATGATGGAAGTGAGTTTGGTTCAATTTGAACTTGTGTGGAGCCGGAATTGATGTTTCAATTATCACTTTGTGGCTTTTTCTGGGTGTAATTATTTGCAATATATACAATATTTTATTTTACAAATATTTTTTTATTTACAACACAATTTTATTTACAACTTTTATTTACGAAAATAATTAGTTTGAGGTCATATTATGTACAGATAAAATAATGTAAGTTTTGTATAAATATACATGAAAAATATTTACAAGATATTTTTGATTTTTCTGACAAACGATCCTATCTCCCCCAACTTTATTCCTGATCGATCAGGTCAAGTCTTGACCTTCTCTCGGGGTTTGGGTCAGTCTGTATTTATTTCATAACTACATCCTTTATTTTTCTTTTCTTTTTCTTTTCTTCTTTATTCTTTTATTTATGTACAAAAAGTGTTAAAAATGCAATTTTAACAAATGCATGCAAAATGGTAAAATTATGAAATTAATGGGTATTTACATGTGTTTGACTAAGAAATTGAAGCTAAAATAAAAGAATAAAGGCGATGAATCGTGGATTCATCATTCCCCTATACTTTACCTTTGCTAGTCCCTTAGCAAACACTTATTCGAAAAATAAGTGAAAACAAAAATAAAGAAAAGAAAAAGGAAAGAGGTTAGAATAATGTTGACTTTTAAGCTTATCTTCATAAAAATGTAATCTGGAGCTCTGTCGGACCTTTAGATTATTAGTGTGTCGGAACCTTAATGGGATGTGGATTTAAAACCTAACAGACTCTAAGTTCCACAAGACTCCTATTCAGGTCTCCTCAATCGTCAGATCAGAACAAGTCTACATACACAAATTCTTGTGACTATGAAATCTTACTTGTACGGTGTAAGTGGATATAGCTCCTCATCTCAGAAGTAACAAAGAAACAACCTCTCTCAACAAGGTAACTCTAATCCCCCGGTCTAGCAACTCTTTCCTCGAGAAGCGGGGTATTCCCTTCTAAGTTCAAGTGCAACCGGCTCAGGAAGAGGGGGAATAAGAGGTATAGAATTTTGGGAGCTCAACCAGTGTAGCTAAGTCTCCCGCTGCAAGCTTCATGAGATGGAATCCATGAGTCTTTAAGCTTTTGCTTATTTGCACTATATACATACTCCGGTGGGATTATCATTTTCTATCAGACCCACCACTTTTTTGGAGTGCCTTTTCTTCTTTTTGCTTCTTTTTTCTTTTTTTTTCAAGTGCATCTGTACAACATATCTACATGGTGCAGCATATATACAAGAAATTTTCCTCTTGAGCCAGTAGACTATCCCTCTTTTGAAGCTTTATTGCAACCCACAACTTCTGTCTTTAGACTTCATCACCACTAGACCAAGTTGAGACGCACTTCCTTCACTAGAAGAAGAAGAGAGGTTCCGCCTAGAAGTACTACCCTCATATGCTACCCCAAGCCAAAGGAAACTGCCTCCTCACCACCTCCTCCATGAAGAGCTACGTGTAAAGTGCATTGTCCAAGGTAAGCCACGGTCTGAAAGAATCATGCGTGTGTTGTTAAATATTCTACTTAGACTCATCAAGATGACACGTGAACATAGTCGTGTGAACATAGAGTGCAATGAAAATGATTTGGTTCAATTTGAGTTCGTATGGAGCCGGAATTGGTATTTCAATGATCGCATTGTGGCTTTTTCCGAGGATGATTATTTGTAATATATACATTATTTTTCTTTCTAATTATTTTTATTTACAACACATTTTTATTTACAACTTTTTCTATAAAAATTATTAATTTGAAGTCAAATTATGTATAAATAAAATAGTACAAGTTTTATACAAATATACAGGGAATTTATGTACAAATGATTTTTGGATTTTTGACAGAAGATCCTATCTCCCTCTACTTTATTCCTGGTCGATCAGGTCAAGTATTGACCTTCTCTCAGGGTTTGGGTCAGTCTGTATTTATTTCATAAATACCTCCTTTATTTTTCTTTTCTTCTTTATTCTTTTATTTTTGTACAAAAAAGTGTTAAAAATACAACTTTAACATATGCATGTAAAATGATAATTTTATGCATTTAATGGGTATTTACAGGTGTCTGACTAAGAAAATGAAGCTAAAATAAAAGAATAAAGGCGATGAATCATGGATTCATCACTTACTGAATCACATCTAATTCTAACAACAAATCATAATCCGCCAAATAACCTTTTCCATACAAAATATCATGTCTCAGAATAACAACTTTATTACATTTAAAGTTTAGTTCAAAACCATTTCTAACTAAGATAGAGCCAGATAAAATATTCTTTTTAATGTCAGGAACATGAAGCACCTTATACAATGTCCAGACACGTCTAGAGGAGAACCTCAAGTTGACTTGTCCTGACCCTAGCACCCTGGTTGCTGAATCGTTCCCTATCTTCACAGTTCCACCACTGCAGGTCTGATAAGAAGAAAATAAAATTCTGTCATAACAAATATTTACATTGGCTCTCGTATCCACGAGCCACTCGTTTGGATCATGAATATGGTATAATTCAGGTTTTACAGAGACATACTCCTCACTAGCCTCAAGTCCCATAGTGATCATATTCACTTATTGACTCCCTTCTGCAGCCTTAGGTTGAGTCTTTAAGGACGAGCAGTCCTTCTTCCAATGGCCAACATGATTACAATGCGAGAATGGTTTATTCTTTTCCTTTTTCTGAATCTTGCCCTTTGATTTCATTTTATTATTGTTATTACCTTTTCCCCTCTTATCCTTGCCCTTCGAGGTAATGAAATTGACCTTAGCCTGAGTATCGACAGAACCACAGGCTTTTGTTTCCTATTTCCTCCTCTATGAAAATTGCCACCATCAAGTCATCCATAGAAATTTTCTCTTTCCTATTTTTCAGGGTCATACCGAAGTCTTTCCAAGACTTGGGAAATTTTTCTATAATGCATGTGACCTGAAACTTCTCTCAAAGTTTCATTTCGACATCTTCTAGACTATGGGGTAGGAGTAAAAACTCGTGTGCATATCCAGAAACCGACTTCTCATCGGCAATTGAAAACTTCAAAAACTTGACCATGGAGTATTTCTCAATACCGAGATATTCAGTATTATACTTCCGATCCAAATCTTCTCATAACCCCTTCGCAGTTTACATGGACGAACAGTATACGTCAAACAACGTGTTGGACAGAGGTAACAAGATGCAACTATGACATATACGATCTCATTCCTTCCACGCGGATTGCGTCTTCTGGATATTGGGTGTGGGATTTTCCTTCTCCACCGTAGGACAATCGGTTTCAAGTATAGAGATTAATCCTATGTTGGTTAACCAAATCTCCATGTCTTGTTGCCAACGCTTGAAGTTCTGACCACCGAATTTCTCTGGCATACCCGTTATATATCCACCCTCAATTTAAACATTATTTTCAACATGATTTTAAATCCGGTACCGAATATTCTCTCTAAGATTGTTGTAAACATGATCAACAATGCATATGTTAAACAATAATTCAACGGATCCAAATGAATTAACAGAGAAACATTAATGTTTAACATCATTATAATCCGAGCCCGAGCTCGAGCCCGAGCAGGAGAGGGAGTGGAGTGGAGCGCACGCGCATGTGGTCATCTATTCCTCCACTCTACTATTGCTACAAGATCTTGGGTTGTGAGCTCATATATAAGCCCATCAATGATTTGGAAATAGTAGATGTGGTACTAAACTTTCAACCAAGCTATTCCATGTTTCAAATTTGAGAATTCCCAACTTTCCCTCCAAGTCACTTGGTTTCCTAATTGAAATCAAATTGACTCTTATTGTAATTGCATAGGTTTTCCAATTAAAACCTAATTACATACTTTAAATACAATAAGGTTATCATCATATTTTTAATGTCTTCTTTACTAAACTCTGAAATGATTAACAACTCATCAGCAAATTGTATATTTGTGATCATCGCTTGCATGTTTCCTATAATGAACCAGTGACGTTCTCCAGCCTCGGGCAATCTAGCAAGCACCGCACCAAGCATCGTGAGCGAATGGATGAAGAGTTGCGGAGATATCGAGTCACCTTGTCTCACTCCTCGTTCAGGTTTGAGGAATCCCACTAATGAATCATTCAGTTTGAAAGACACCCGAGTTGTTTCATACAAAGCTTGGATCCAATTTATGAAAGTAGTAGATGTACCACTGGTAGCCAAGGCACGGTCTGCAACTTCTAACAGGTAAACTAACTGTAATTCTTGAGAATCCAGCTCTGGCTTTCATTTCTTTGCACCCCTTATTTGCTCATCAAATCATACTAAATGAGAACTTACTGAAATAGATCTACGATTTGTGAAAGGTGAGTTGGTTATTCCTGGAAGGACCTGAAATGGGTCAAACTCAAGGGAACATCATATCTCGAATAAAACAGAAGCAAGTCCAAGCAATCCACAGCAAACATTTAAAGTTGTAACTAAGACAAGCATATAATAATGTTGAGGGATAATTACACCTATAACCCTGAGTAATTCCTCAATCTCAATCATGACCCTGCATAATCGCGAATTACACGGGAAACCCTGAGTAATGCTTAACTCTTACATGGCATACCCCTATGTCATGTTCCGTTTGGGATGAGCGTTATATTTGACGGATTCCGTTAAAAAAATGTAAAAATATCCCTTATATCCATTCTTATTTACAAACCATGCCATCCTTCTTCCTCCCCCTCACCCGCGGGCTGAGTTTCTCCTCCGCCAACCCCATCACCGGCCACGTGCTGCGCCCCCTCCCCCTCCCTGTGCGTCGACCCCATCGCCGGCCGCGCGCTGCGTCCCCTCCCCCTCCCTGTGCGCCGACCCCATCACCGGCCGCGTGCTGCGCCCCCTCCCCCTCCCTGTGCGCCGACCCCATCGCCGGCCGCGTGCTGCGCCCCCTCCCCCTCCCTGTGCGCCGACCCCGTCCCCTGCCTACAGCCTCTCCCTCCCTCGTGCGCGTGGAACCCGCCCTCTATCGACAACCCCCGTGTCATTGGCTCCCTTCACCGCGCGCCGACTTCGCCATCTGCAGATCTTACCCGGTGATCAGATCACAAAATCCAAGAAACCCCATTTACATCAGTGTTTCGATCAAAGAAGAGATTCAATATTCCAGACCTTATATAAAAAACTCGAACTTGAGAACAATTTCTTGACATTATCACAGTTCCATGGTAAATTCCATGCTTTATTTAAAGTTCATATTACCAAACCCCACAGGACAAACGGACACGACAGCGAGATGACGCTCAGAAGCCACCACGAAGGCGGAGGACGAGATGGAGAGTGGAGTCCTTCTGGATGTTATAGTCCACGAGGGTACGGCCGTCCTCGAGCGGCTTCCCGGCGAAGATAAGGCGCTGCTGGTCTGGTGGGATCCCCTCCTTGTCCTGGATCTTCGCCTTGACGTTGTCGATGGTGTCCGAGGACTCGACTTCGAGAGTGATGGTCTTGTCGGTGAGAGTCTTAACGAAGATCTGCATGCCACCTCGGAGGCGGAGGACGAGGTGAAGGGTGGACTCCTTCTGGATGTTGTAATCCGCCAGAGTGCGGTCATCCTCCAACTGCTTCCCGGCGAAGATGAGCCTCTGCTGGTCCGGTGGGATCCCTTGCCGTCATCTGCAACCTCCCCCTGCCGCCCCCTCCCCTGTGCGCGGCAGCTCGGTTGACGCGGGGAGAGATGGAGGAGGAAGAAAGGAAGGGAGGAGGAAGAAGGTTTCTATTCGTTTTAAATTTACCACCGTTGGATAGGTTAGGGGTTAGATTAACCCAATAGGTTAGTTGGGTTAAGGAGAAAACTAACGGAGGGTCATTAGTGTAAGACGGATTGACTACTCAAGGTTTCCCGTGTAATTCACGATTATGCAGGGTCATGATTGAGATTGAGGAACTACTCAAGGTTATGGGTGTAATTATCCCTAATGTTGACCGGCACGCATGAGAGACAAAAATGTTAGGTTACACCTGGCCATCCAGGCTTTGCCTCTGATCAGCTTCTCTTTCGACCAGGGATCAGGAGAGAGGGGCCTCTGGGTACTGATATGGCCACATGTCAACACTGCACTGCACTAGTATATGGAGAGGAATCGCAGCAGGATCTTCATCTGGAAACATTGGGACCCAAAAGCGCATCCATGGTGATGATGATGCAATGCAGCACAGGTCTCAAGGTCAAAGCAACATTGCATGCATATGTTCCCTTGGGCAGCAGTATCTTCGTCTAGTCTCATTCTCACTTTCCACGGGGACCTACTCTCCCTCGTGTTCTTTCAATTTATTATTAATAGGTTCCAGAGGTCATGCAAAAGAGGGATTGCATGGTCTTATCTGGGATTAGTTTTCATTTTATGAGCTATGGGCAAATATATGCGTTGGGGAATCGGAGATCAAGTTATGGTAACTTAAATAGCATGGGAAGATCAAAATTTTAATGGTAAAAAATACAGAACTAATATATCGTACTATAATTTTTATTAAAAAACAGAGGGGACGATTGTCCCTGCTGACCATCCCCCACTCGAATATTGCATATCATTATCAGCCCTTCGCGCTAGTTAAACTCTAATCTTTCATGCAAGATCAACTCCATTATCTTCCATCTCTTGAACTATAAACATCAATTATCGAATATCCACGACCAGTTCTTCATTTCTAATGATCTCATTAATGTTCTCATCATTTTATTCGCTGGCTCAACTGCTTCAAATGATGCTACTGTTGTATTAAAAATTGTATTTAGGTTTTAATTGGAAAACCTATGTAATTATAATTGGAATAAATTTGCTCTCAATTTGGAAACCAAATGGTTTAAAGGGAAAGTTAGGAATTCCCAAATTTGAAACATGGGTGAGTTTGGGTTGAAGTTTAGTATCATAACTTAGAGATATAAACTTTTGGTGGACTTATATATGAGTCCACATCCCAAGCTCTTGTAGCAATAGTAGAGATGAGGAATGGAGGACCACACACGCATGCGCACGCGCGCGCTCCACTCCGTCTTCGGCACCGAGCACCGGCTCGGGCTCAGGAGAGTCAATTCGGATCTCGGATCTCGATACTTTTGCTGCGGGTTTCATTTGGCTGATCGATTAAATTAATTAGGCAGATTAATTTAATTTCGATCACATTGGGAATCAGACTTGATCCAAACAGCTCGACATAGTCGCGGTTTTGGAATCCGAAAAGACGCGACTATTGAGGGGCATTTTCGGAAACCGAAGGGACTGCGCGATAGGGCATGCGAGCTTCTCTTTTTATAACCCCCACCCGACACCGCTTTTCTTCACTCGCAAGAAAAACTAGCCGTCACGTTTGTTCTCTCTCTCTCTCTCTCTCTCGCGCGCGCCTGCGACTTTGTTTCTTATCGGCTGCAATTTCTCGAAGGTGCTTTCGAGGACGGTCTCGTCGGTGTGCGCGGACGACGACCGTGAACTGTCGTATCCTGGGAGTGGATCGCCAGTACCCTTCGCACTGGTATTGTGGGGGCGAAATCCTCTCTAAGGACAGTCCATTTCATGGACGCTTCGGTGATTTCTAACCTTATCTTTCTTATCTATTGTTTGCCGCAATTGATTTATTGCTTACCCTTTTCTGGATCTCGCCCGATTGTTTGTTTCCGTGTGATTATTCGGTCATATTTGCATATCATAATCGGATATTGAACTGGAAATGGATGACGTTAATGATATTAATCTTTAATACTTTTATTTCCATTCAATTGGATCCGTGTAATTACTGTTTATTATATGCATGGTTGATCCTGTTTGCAACAATCTTAGAGAGGATTTGCGGAATTGATTATAAAATTATGTCGGAAACCATGTTTAAATCGAGGGTACATATGACGGGTATGCCTGAAAAGTTCGGTGGATAGAACTTTAAGCGTTGGCAACAACGCATGAAGATCTGATTAACCACCATAGGATTAATCTCGATGCTTGAAACCGACTGTCCTACGGTGGAGATGGAAAATCCCTCACCCGATAGCCAGAAGGCGCAATCTGCGTGGAAGGAACGCGACTGTATATGTCATGGTTGCATCTTGTTGACTCTGTCCAACACGTTGTTTGACGCATACTGTTCGTCCACGTAGACTGCAAAGGGGTTATGGGAAGATTTGGATCGGAAGTATAGTACCGAAGACCTCGGTATTGAGAAATACTCCGTGACCAAGTTTTTTGAAGTTTTCCATGGCCGGGGGAAAGTCAGTTTCTGAACAGGCACACGAGTTTTTACTCCTACTCCATGGTTTAGAAGATGCCGAAATGAAACTTACAGAGAAGTTTCAGGTCATGTGCATCATAGAAAAATTCCCCAAGTCATGGGAAGACTTCGGCATGACCCTGAAACACAGGAAGTGGAAAATCTCTATAGATGACTTGATGGTGGCAATTACCATAGAGGAGGGACACAGGAAACAAAAACATGTGCTTCTTGTTGACATTCAAGCTAAGGTTAATATTATGACCTCGAAGGCCAAAGATAAGAAGGGAAAGGGTCCTAATAACAATAAAATGAAACTAAAGGGCAAGATCCAGAAAAAGGGAAAGAATAAACCATGCTGGCACTGCAATCAGGTTGGCCATTGGAAGAAGGATTGTCCGTCCTTGAAGGCTCAACCTAAGACTGCAGACGGGAGTCCACAAGTGAATATGATCACTATGGGACTCGGGGCTGGCGAGGGGTATGTCTCTGTAAAACCTGAAGTATACCATATCCATGATCCAAATGAGTGGCTCGTGGATACGGGAGCCAATGTAAATATCTGTTCTGACATAACCTTGTTTTCTTCTTATCAGACCTGCAGTGGTGGGACTGTGAAGATGGGAAACAATTCTGCAGCCAGGGTGCTAGGGTCGGGGCATGTCAACTTGAGGTTCTCCTCTGGACGTGTCTGGACGTTGCACAGGGTCTGCGTGTTCTTGACATCAAGAAGAATGTTTTATCTGGCTCTATCTTAGTTAGAAATGGTTTTGAGTTAAACTTTAAATGTAATAAACTTGTCATTCTGAGGCATGGTATTTTTATGGAAAAGGCTATTTAGCAGACTTTGATTTGTTGTTTAGAATTAGATGTGATTCATTAAACATTAATGGATTGAATGTTTTGAATTCTGAATGTTCTAGTTCTGTGTCTCATGTTGTGAATAATTTAGAATCTTGTGATCTGTGGAATGGTAGATTGGGACATGTAAACTTAAATTCAATTATAAGAATGATAAATTTAGAGTTGATCCTTAAACACACTATTTATAAAACTCAAAAATGTGAAATTTGTGTGCAAGCTAAGACACCTAAGAAGTCTTTTCAGTCTATCTCTAAAAATAGTAAGATCTTGGATCTAGTGCACACGAATATCTGTGAGTTTAATAGTGTGTTGACCCAAGACAATAAGAAATACTTTACCACATTTATAGACGATAGCAGTAGATACTGCTATGTATATCTAATAAAAACCAAGGATAAAGCCTTAGAGAAATTTCTTATATTTAAAAATGAGGCTGAGACACAAACAGGAAAAGTGCTTAAACACCTTAGGTCAGATAGAGGATGTGAATATACCTCTAACTTATTTGATGAAAATACAAATCGTTTGGCATAGTTCATGAAGTTACGACCCCATATTTACCGCAATCAAATGGGATAGCAGAACGGAAAAATAGAACCTTAACTGACATGATCAATGCTCTCCTACAAAGTTCTGGACTTCCAACCTATATGTGGGGAGAAGCCTTGAATACGGCTTGCCATATTCTGAATAGGGTGCCTCCAAGACATATGGAAAAGTGTCCCTTTGAACTTTGGAGAAATAGGAAACTGAATTCAAGATATCTTAAAGTGTGGGGTTGTCTCGCTAAGGTTTTAGTCCCAGAACACAAGAGAAAGAAACTTGGTCCTAAAACTGTTGATGCGGTCTTCTTAGGTTACTTGGAAAATAGCTATGCATATAGGTTCTTGGTATTCGGTCCGAGATACCGGGTATAGATGTCAACACTATTGTTGAACTCCGTGATGCTACCTTCTTTGAGGATGTCTTCCCATTGAAGATCGGGATTCCTTAGAATCTGACCATTGAGGGTGTCTCTACATCAGGATCTATTCCAGATCAAGTGGAAAGGATAACGAATGTAGGGGTTGAGACTCAACCTGAACCCAATGATCTTTCTGAAGATATTGAACCAAGGAGGAGTAAAAGACCTCGGATAGTCAAGGATCTGGGTAACGACTTTGTTGTCTATCAGATCGAGGGTGATCCACCAAGTTACAAGGAAGCCATGGCTTCATCTAAAGCAAAACAATAGAAGGAAGGCATCAAATCTGAGATGGATTCCATTATGGCTAATGGAACTTGGGAGTTGATTGATCTACCCAAAAGGTGCTCTACCATTGGGTGCAAGTGGGTGTTTAAGAGAAAGCTTAGACCTGACGGATAAATTGAAAAGTATAAAGCCAGATTAGTTGCCAAGGACTTTAGGTAAAAGGAAGGTATCGATTACTTTGATACCTATTCCCCTGTGACTAGGATGACCACAATCCGGATGCTCATAGCATTGGCATCTGTATATGATCTCTCTATTCACCAGATGGATGCGAAGACCGCCTTCTTGCATGGGGATCTTGAGGAAGAGATATATATGGATCAACCTGATGGGCTTGTGACTCCTGGGAATGAGGGAAAGGTTTGCAAGCTTGTCAAATCCCTTTATGGATTTAAACAAGCACCAAAGCAGTGGCATGAAAAATTTGACAAGACTATTTTGTCATGTGGCTTTAAGGTTCATGAATCTGATAAGTGTGTCTATTCCAAGGTGAAAGGTGATGAGTGTATTGTCTTGTGCCTATATGTTGATGACATATTGTTGTTCAGATCACATATGAGGATTATTAATGAGACTAAGGCATTCTTAAGTAGCAAGTTTAAGATGAAGGACATGGTGTTGCTGATGTGATCTTGGGTCTCAAACTGACAAGGTCAGTTGATGGGGATTATAATTTCTCAATCTCACTATGTTGAGAAGGTACTTGAGAAATTTGGATATCAAGATTGCAAAGATGTAAGCACTCCCTTTGATTCATCAAAAACACTGTTTAAGAATAAAAGTGGAGTACCTGTAGCTCAGCTAAGGTATTCACAAGTGATAGGAAGTTTAATGTATCTTGCAAATTGCACGAGACCTGATATTTCATTCTCTATTGTAAAGCTGAGTAGATACACTAGCTGTCCTGACCGTACTCACTGGGAGGCTCTGGATCGACTACTAAAGTACTTGAAGGGAACTATTTCCCTTAGTTTGCATTATGGTAGACATCCTTCTGTATTAGAAGGATACAATGATGCAAGCTGGATAGGAAAAATAGAGGAGTCTGGGAGTAATGGTGTTACAGGGTATGTATTTACCTTTGGAGGCGGTGCAGTCTCCTGGAGGTCTGTGAAGCAGACCATTCTAACTCGATCCACTTTTGAGCTCGAGCTGTGTGCTTTGGACATTAGTGGAATTGAGGCTGAATGGCTAAGGAAACTTCTGTATGAAATTTCCATGGTAGGTCAGCATGTTCCTGCGATCTCGGTACATTGTAATAATATGACCACAATTGCCAAGATAAAGAGTTCAAAGTTCAATCAGAAAATAAGGAGAAACATACAAATCAGACTTAAAACGTTAAGGATTTGGTGTCTCGAGGAGTGTTGGCTGTGGATTTTTTTGGATCCAAAGACAACACGACAGATCCGTTGACTAAGGGACTTGATAGATCTTTAGTCCTAAAGTCTATGCTTGGGATGGGACTGAGACCCATTGGGAGTTCCTCAGCAATAGCAACCCAACCTATCTGAGTGGAGATCCCACAAAGTAGGTTCAATGTGGTAATAATAAGATGTTTGGAGAATTGGTTGGCACTCTAATTTTAATGCGTAAGCATGAGTGTCTTATCCCTGGAAGCCTGAGTTCCATTTAAACTGCAAGTTTAGGAAGAGCGTAGGCTCTGAATGGGTTCAAGCCTTTGGGCAGGATGTTAGCAGTGCATCCTTGGAGAACGCCACCTATGTGAGTGTTACTGTGCGCCGCAGTTAAAGGAAGAGGATCTTCCCTGAACACACTCATGAAACATGATAAGGGTGCATGACCTTTAAGAGCACCAACCCTGAAGATTGCACCAAGAACAACGCTTTGTTGTTTCTACCGTATAGTTTAAAATTAAGGTCTGAAGTTCAAGACGTAGTTCACTTCGTTCCTGTTAAAGTAAAGGTAGTAAACTCAGGTAGAGGTTCAAACTGGAAGGTACCTTTACTGAAAGTAAAGTGTGGGCAGCCGAAATAAGTCTCTTAAATATTTTTGAATCTCCTTTTCAAATTGGTGAATTCGTGGGGGATTGTTGTATTAAAAATTGTATTTAGGTTCTAATTGGAGAACCTATGTAATTACAATTGGAATAAATTTGGTCTCAATTTGGAAATCAAATGGTTTGGAGGGAAAGTTAGGAATTCCCAAATTTAAACATGGATGAGTTTGGGTTGAAGTTTAGTACCATACTTTAGAGATCTAAACTTTTGGTGGACTTATATATGAGTTCACACCCCAAGCTCTTGTAGCAATAGTAGAGAGGGGGAATGGAGGACCACACACGCGCGAGCGCTCCGCTCCGTCTCTAGCTCGGGCTCGGGCTCGGGAGTCAATTCGGATCTCGGATCTCGATGCTTTTGCTGCGGGTTTCATTTGGCTGATCGATTAAATAAATCAGGCAGAATCGTTTAATTTCGATCACATTGGGAATCGGACTTGATCCAAACGGCTCGACTTAGCCACGGTTTTGGAATCCAAAAAGACACGACCGTTGAGGGGAATTTTCGGAAACCGAATGGACTGCGCGGTAGGGCATGCGAGCTTCTCTTTTTATAACCCCCACCCGACGCTGCTTTTCTTCACTCGCAAGAAAAACTAGCTGTCACTTTTGTTCTCTCTCTCTTGCGCCTGCGACTTTGTTTCTTCTCGGCTGCAAGTTCTCGGAGGAGCTTTCGAGGACGGTTTCGTCGGTGTGCGCGGATGACGACCGTGAACCGTCGTATCCTAGGAGTGGATCGCCAGTACCCTTCGCACCGGTATTGTGGGGGCGAAATCCTCTCTAAGGACAGTCCATTTTATGGACGCTTCGGTGATTTCTAACCTTATCTTTCTTATCTATTGTTTGTCGCAATTGATTTATTGCTTACCCTTTTCTGGATTTCGCCCGGTTGTTTGTTTCCATGTGATTATTCGGTTCCTGTTTGCATATCATAATCGGATATTGAACTGGAAATGGATGACGTTAATGATATTAATCTTTAATACTTTTATTTCCGTGGTTGATCCTGTTTGCAACCGCTACTCCCCATTCATCTATGGTCCACTCATCCCATTTTTTTACCTTATTTGCTCATTAAACTTTTCCATGTCCCTTCTACTCCATAACAATGGGTGGTTTAGTTCTCATTGGACGATGCCAGCAGTAAATTCCCACTCAATAAGGTTGCTAGTCGCCACCCCAACTTCTTCTCATCCCTAAAGCATTATCTTGCCCCCTTGAAATGCTTGGTGGCCAATCAAAAGCTTATTGCAATCACAAAAATAATTAATATAACACACAAATGATATGACATCACATTTACCATTCTCACCCTCCCAACCATCCAAACAACTATTAATCCCAGAAGAGATACCAATTTGACCGACTTTTTGACATGAGGTTATTCCAACTCAATCCAACCTTGTTATCAAACAAGCTTTTAAGGTTTAACTCTGAAAAATATGCTTTAACAACATGTTGGTCACATCAAAAAAATCATTTCTCCAACCTCATTTACTGCTAGCTGTTATAAAGGCTCAGGACATATCGGCCATCATTTCCCATTTTCCAATTTCAAGCATCTAGCTCATAAACACCAACTAGACGTTCCTCTCCTCTCATTGTTCTCTTACTCCGATTACGGTAAACTTCTCAACCACCCTCCTATCGCACCCTTGGAAGATTGACCACTTATCTAATATCAACACCCATGATAATTTGGTTGAGCTTGTGTGCAATTATGATTTCAAAGGTCCTCCACTCCAACAGTAATATCAAAGCCATACTCAAAGATGAAATTATATTTGTGGAGATTTTTTTGCTTTCCTATATGAGAACCTACGCGTAACTCTTGTACTTGGGCTGTTATGATGATCCTTTGATCGTATGCCCTCCCATCTTCTGATTCTTCTCTCTTCATTAGAGCATTGAAATCTCCTTTAATAAATGGTCTCGTTAATTTAGGAGTTCGTAAAAGAAAGACCTCTACCCCTCCCCCCACCTCTCATGTTTTAGTATTTAACCTCTCAACCTCCACATCCCTTTCATTTTCACCATTTGATGAGAGTACTCATCATATGCATAAGCATGTGAAATAAAGCCAACTTCTAGGTTGTTGCGAATCGCGGAAGCAATCACGCACAAACACGATCAAACAAGCAAGACACAAATACAAGGATTTAAGTTTCAATCGTAAATGGGCTACGTCCTTGGACGACGGCGATCAGTTTCACTATATGGAGAAAAATGTAATACAGATGGTACTGGGAAGGTACAGATAGGGGATGACAAATATGATCAGAATGAGGATTGCAGTATCTGATGGCTCTAGGGACCTTTTTATACTGCAATAGAAGAATACCATCTGTATTCAACAATTCATCCCAACAGCTTTCAGCCAATCAGAAGACAGGACACGGATCAGACATGTCAGCAATCCTGGCCCACAGCTCTCAACTAATCAGAAGGTAGGACACATATCAGACTTGTCAGTAATCCTAGCTCAACAACTCTCAGTCATTCAGAAGGCAGGACACAGATCAGACATGTCAGCAATCCTGACCCAACAGCTCTCAGCCAATCAGAAGCCAGGAAACAGATCAGCCACATCAGCAGCCCAACAAGTGGTTAGGATTCAAGTCAAATTAACAATCTCCACCTTGAATTGAATCCTCATACAGTAGAATGAATTACTACTATTACTCCACCATGAGTTGAATTCTTCACTAGCAGAATTAACCATTGCTAGACTCCACCTGGGTTGAATTCTCATATAGTAGAATTACTCACTACTATAATTCACCACTTAAAATTCTAGATAACAGGAATCAAGGAATTATAAATAATATTCACCTTGAAATTTCTCCTCATAGAAGCTTTGCCAAGCTTCATCGTGCCGCCGCCAACCCCTCCTTGGAGTTACTTCCAACTATCGATATTGACTAAGTCTAAACAACACCTGAACTTACTCCTAGGATCTGTAGACCGTTGCAAGACATATAGGGTCTTTTGTTCGTTACCCTTGATGACAACAACTCGGCTTTGGCAACCTACATGACTCCACCTTCAACGTTGTACACGTATCCTTTATATTTATCAGGTTTTTCCTGAGATCAGGAACATGGCGCACTTCTGTCACTGTCCTCACGATTCCATCATGCATCTTGATCTGCCATAGACTGAATCCATTCTTCCCCGTGAACTTCTCGATCTTCAGATTGTACGATATCATCTTGCTGGACAATCCTGACGGAACTTGAAGCTCTGATACCAGTTTGTTGTGAATCGCGGAAGCAATCACGCACAAACATGATCAAACAAGCAAGACACAAACACAAGAATTTACAAGGTTCACCCGTAAATGGGTTACATCCTTGGATGACGGCGATCGGTTTCACTATATGGAGAAAAATGTAATACATAGGGTACTAAGAAGGTACATATATGGGATGAGAAACAAGATCAGAATGATGATTGTAGTATCTGATGGCTCTAGGGCCCTTTTTATACCGCAACAGAAGAATACCATCTGTATCCAGCAATCCATCCCAACAGCTCTCAGCCAATCAGAAGACAGAACATGGATCAGACATGTCAGCAATCCTGGCCCAACAGCTCTCAGTCAATCAGAAAGCAGGACATATATCAGACTTGTCAGCAATCCTGGCTCAACAGCTCTCAACCAATCAGAAGGCAGGACACATATCAGACATGTCAGCAATCCTGACCCAACAGCTCTCAGCCAATCAGAAGTCAGGGATCAACCGCATCAGCATCCAAACAAGTGGTTAGGATTCAAGTCAAATTAACATAGGTAGAATACACTAGAATAATCAAACTACTTAAATATTATTGAAAGATCATAAAAATATAAAAAAACATAAAAAAACATATTAATATCATGTATTTGTAAATGATAATAATAGAATAGAAAATTAGAAGAAAAAAGGTCCATATGGTATTACAACCTTAGTTGTTTCAAGAACTCAATAAATTCTATGGATTTACTAATAAGCTGTTGCATAGTTTATTTATTTTATATCTTTTAATGTATATCGAGTAATACCGGTATACAAATATAAGAAAAATCCTACAAATAGTCAATGCATATATTTATATGCATATTTTTATTATGTTTCAATTTAAATATAATAAAAATGGCCTATTAATATAAAATATCAAATAAATATAAAAAACTAATACTAAAAAATTAAACTTAAGAAATATGTATATTAGATATTGTTTACCTAATAAGCTTATCATCTAATAAACTACAATACCAAAAAATGCTCTTGTGGTTTTTCTTAGAATTATTTTCTTACTTCTTTATGTTTTATGTTTTCCCTTCACTTTCAACCATGTGTCCTAGGTATCTAAAGATTACTTCATTACTTAGAAAGTTATTCTTTAGGTCATTTGAACCCTATCGACGCGTCCAGTTAAGACGAAGATGTATTTCCCATCACTCGTTCGTTTGTCTTGAAGTCTATTTTTCTTTGATGTCATGTCTTAATTTTAAAGATTTATTAGAGATTCATACATTGATTCTCTTTCCTACCATTGTTTTGAGCTCTTGTATAAATGAATTTGTTTTGTTTTCTACAACTTTCAAAATAAAGGAAACAACGACATTCAAAATAAAGAAAACATTAATATAAAGGGGTAGCACTCCATGATGTTTTGTGGACCGCGTGATGCACTCATGTGATTTAATCCAACAATCAATACTTTATCATCAATCTTCGTAGATTGACCTAGTATTTAACCTATCTCTTACAACCAACTCGTTTATAATGTGTTTCAGAACCTCCTTCCAAGCTTCTAGACTCCATATACTGACTTGGGGGACATTGACAAAATTCAATTTCTTGTATTTCTTTGTAGTCGGTCAATTAACATGCACTGTATGTAAATAAGAATCAATACCCTACTAAACTCACCATGGCCAAATTATGCTTGATGAGAGTTAGCTTTGAGCTCAGAGCACCTTTCCTACTCAAGCTTGACATCCTTTGCGTTTGATCAAGGTCATCTGGCCTTCTGGCCTTGACTTTTGAGGAGCATAGCAAGATATTCCTTTTGAAACATGATCACTCTCTGATGATAAATTTTAGTTGTGATAGTAATATGATCAAAGAATTAATCGAAAAGTGGATCGAAATTATTTGGATCGCTACACTCATAGAAAATCAGACAAAAAATTTATCATGTGGCATTGTTCAACTACAAAAGGATAGAGAAATAATTCAATTACTATTGACATGTGATTTTTACATGGAAATCCTCCTAGGTAAAAACCATGACCTAAGTGTCCCAAGTCAGGATTTTGACCGGACCGAATTACTCGGTCCCTTATATTATACATACTAGTTATTTGGGTAGTCTAACTGTACTACTAAGTTGTTTATAAATTGAGAACTCTAATTTTTATAATAAGTTGTTAAGCAGACAACTCAAACCGCTAGCATAAAGGTACAATACTCTTATGAACCTCAATAATAAATATGTATGCAATGAAATGTGAGTACTACAAGAAAAATGGTGTTTACAATTACTAACATGGTGGTTAACTAGCTAGTTGAAACGTGGTCGTAAACATTGTAGTCACTTATATTTGGGCGACAAAGATGTAACAACTACATTGTGGTCACAATTGTAGTCACACATAGTTGTTGATAGATTGCAACATGGTCGCATAATGGAGATGCATATACAACTTGGTGATTTATTATGTGGCAACATTACGAACATAAGAGATCATGCATAAACAAGTGTAAACATATCTGTGACCACACTATGACCACGTATGACTATGTTTGAACCAAGATTACACGATGTCCCAGCTACTATGTTGTAACTCCATTGCTCTCAACGTACGTGTTGAGTAGTTGCAAATTCTTAAAATTTTGTAAAAAAATAGTACACTACAAGAAAAATGAGTTTTGGCCAAAGAATGTGGTTACGGAAACTTGTTGTCACGATAATTCTGTGGAAACTTGTTTCTCGTAGATACAATCCGTGGTCAAAGTCATCATACACGAGTTGTGGCCACGACAAGTTATGTGGCCACTTGTAGTGGCCACGACATATTCGTGGTTAGAGGACTCTCGTGTTGAGACTTGTAGCTACTGCTACTGGCCACGATGTGTTGTGGCCAAAGCCCAATTCCGTGGCCACAAATCCCACGTCTGTGGGCATAGTTCTGTAGGCACAACTTATTTTCCTTGTAGTGGTAGTAGAACCAAGAGTTGTTGCTATTTACGCAATTTTTAATCTTCTGCGGATTGTAATTAATATATTATAATATGAGACCAAACATGAACATCCATTTTAATCATTTCCATTCATAAAGGTACCATCTACCTCCATGTGTATACATAAATTATCATTGGAATATAACAAGCATTCAAATATACATAAATTATCATTGGAATATAACAAGCATTCAAACACAATAAAGCATATACGCAAGCATTGCCATACCAGCACTAAACTGCATTCAAACGCAGTCTAGCATATGCACAATCTATATTTAGCAATAGATGTATGCATTCATTGCCAAAAAAACCACCAACCAGCATTTCAACCATTGAATCTCAAGTGTTTCTAGCATTATCCATGCAAAAATTGACTTTCTAACTGTCTATAAAAAATATTATAACGACATCCAAGTTAGAATAAAAGGTGACAACTTACAATAGCTTCCATCACTTCTTGCTCTTTTTCCACCTATCAAGTATGTTGAACTTATCCTTGCCCTTCTCCTTGCATTTTTCTTGGCCTTTTCTTGATCCTTGTTACCTTTGGCTTAACCTTCCAAGATTAAGATCCTATTGTACTTTGCTATTTTAAATGCCCTCACATCCTACTTCTAGTTATCTACATCACCTTCGTTGTCCTCATCCTAATCACTCTTATAATCAGTTATTCTTAATTTTCTGAATCAATGATTAAAAGGAAGATATTGTGCTTCAACTAGTTGAAAATTTAAAACTCCTTAAATTTAAAAATTTCTATGTTAAATATATAATGAAAATTCACTTCCGTCCTCTCGAAGGGATTGAAATCCAATTGCCATGTTCTCCATTGTAATTTCTAACTCTCTCATTGATGGAAAGAACTCCCTAAACTCAATCTCATATTTATCAAACTGAGATGCTAGCGTATACTGCTATAAGACATGTAAGCCTATGGTGAGCTATTATGTAATAAAATTCATTGTGAATTTTTCCATTACTTTATCTGAATTAAAGAATAAATTGTGCTTGCACTTATAAAGTCTGTTAGTACAATTAGAGTTTTGTATCCTGGCCATCTTCATATCATACATTTTTTGATATAAATAGTTAAATCATAAAGATTGATGCAGGGTTGTAGATCTAAAGAATTAGATCGAGAACACAACTGGCATGGCGTCAACTGATATTCAAGAAGGAGGTCTATTCACAAAAGAATGACAATCTGTGTGGCACTCTTGATGTAGTCCTCTGCATAGGAATAGGGACTCGAATGTGTCAAATCAGTTAAATTAAAGAGTTAACTTAATGAGAGCGAGATACTAAAGACTTGTGTCTTATAGGATGAAACATGCACATATCCTTTGACCACAGATAGATATACATATATATCCAAGTATGTACAGTTGGTAGACTAATCATTCAATGCCTTGACAAGGTATATATGCCGACAAGTTGGTATGCTTGTAGGAAAATATGAGATGTATGGTATCTTGAAGGAATCATATTGATTTATACTTTCGAAACTGAGAGACAAAGCTCACTCGTGAGACATTGGGATCACAACAAATTCCATTGATGATCAACTTATGTATGAAATAAGATAAGAAATCAAGAATATGAATATATGCTTTTAGAAAGCATATGATTAATATTGTCACCTAGTGATCGATTGAGAAATCAATTTATGAACCCTTGAAGGAGACAACCAAACATGGATTTGAACTTCGGGTTTATTCAAAGTCTTCCAGTACATAGGATGCTTAAGTACTGGGAATACTCTAAGTTGACGTTATCATAATATATTATATACCATGGCATTTATATTCTGAGAGAATGATGAAATCGGGTGGATTTTAGTGATTCTGAAAGAGTTCGGAGACAATGGAGAAATGGTTCTAAAAGTATCCGATTAAAATTTCTCAAAGTGGTTTAAACCTTTATATTAAATTTAATTATAATTATCAGGTCACTATACATGGTTTATATAATCCCCTTACACTTTCTCTATGTATTCGTGAATGGTGCACATGAATTATAGTTGCATTAGGCGTTGTACATTGATAAATTAAATATCAAGATAATCATCATTATTATTATTGATAAACTGACAGGAAAATATGTGAATATGATTCCTATTACTGACAATTTAATTAATATGAATATTAATATATAATAATTATTATTTACATGAATATGAGTCATATTTATTTTAGGATTTATAATAATATGATTCACATAACTAAATTTATTTATGTGAATTTGATTCATGATCTCCATTAATTAAATATAAATTGGATTTACATTTTATTATGAATTGATAAATTGCATTCATTATTTGATATTATGATTATATAATTATCCCACGATATTTGGTAAATAATATTTAAATAGTTTAATTAGTTTCAAACTACCATGGACCAAGTCCAACATGGAAATAAGTTATTAATGAAATAATTAAAGAAGAAAAATGTGGATTTTCTCCTCCATATGGATGTCCACGTGAGTTGATTAGAGAAGAGTGAAAAATATTTTCTCTCTATATTATTTCTACAAAAAATAAAATACAAAGAGAGAGAGAGACAGAGAGAGAGAGAGATTTGAAGTTGTAAGATATTGGAGAGAAAGAGAGTAGAGAGACTTGCTTTCCACTCATTCTCTAATAATTGTCCCTATAGATGGAGTAGGACTTCATCTTGACAATCTATGGCCCTATATATGGTGCTTGCGATTTCTTCTCAACGAAATTTAATTCCATCTCAACAAGTGCTCTCTAAGGCTAAAAAGAAATAGGAGAAAATAGATGAGAAAACTCTCTTACTCCACTTGGTCGTGCTATGTATACACCACTAAATATTAACTTGACTATCCAGCATGTAACTGTTCTTCTACTCTTTGTTGGCTCGATGAATTGCAAGCAGATTCACCTTCTTCTTCGTACCAGAGTAGAAGGACTTGATTTTTGAGACAAAATCAGGAGGTAGATATCATTCAAGATCTCTTTTGGCATGAAAAACTTGGTGGAGAAGAATTCTTAAGTTTGGGGGAAGTATCATGAGTTCATTGAGAGGCTTTCCGATAGTAAAGTCAACCTGCTCCAAAAAGGTTCATTAAGAGGCTTGTGAGCCAACTCAAACTCAACAAGTTCGAGTTTGAGTCAACATTCATGGGCTCGAAGGTTGTGGAGTCCAAGCTTGAATTTAAGTTTTGTTATTGAGCTTAAATTTGAGTTGGGCTCGACTCGACTCTTTCAACTCTATAGATACCCATAATTCCAGCTTTCATTTCTAAACACTTCTCTTTGAACTAAAACAACAAAAGGAATATATAGCAAAAAAATCTTTAAAAAAACAAAGTGCAGACAGGGAAAACTTAATATATGGAATGTCTTAAATTTAGGAAAATATGAAAAGGGTTGCGCTTACAGTGAAAATTTGAGGCCTAAACTTCACTAAAAAAATTTACTAATGAATTTTTTTCACTAAAAACAAGCAACAATGACATTACTAATTAGTTACACTACTTAGCAAAATATTTAATTTTGTGCATCATGTCAGTAAAGATTATCTGTTATTCTATCAAAAAATTGACCGTCAATTGTGAAATGACATGATAATAAAATTTAGACCAAAAAATATAACATTTTTTGGGTTTTTTGCGCTTGTATTCCTCTACGATTATGCAACTATAATTATGCCTCTATTTTTTTGCTATATCACTTCCGCCATTGTAATTCCTACAAAGTTTGAAACTTTTTCCCTTCTATCAATGTAAGATATTAAGCATAAATGTAATAATTGATGGGCAATGCTATAAATTTTGTAAGGATAGAAGGGCACAAGTGTTATTGCAAAAAAAAGGTAAAAATATAATTGTAATGGGCACAAGTGTTATATTAAGCACTTTCCCACTTCCGTTCTGACTATCGTTGCGTAGATTCCTTCGTCTTTGACGGATAGTGGTGGATGAAAGAAATATGATCCGCTTATGGGGTATCGACCCCCTACTCCTCTGAGATTATTCTAGAACCTGACAGATGACAATGTAGTGTACCTTCTCTCTCGTCCATCCTTCCCCTTGACTTCTTGAGCGAGGATCGAGTGGTCAGTTTCTGTTGATATTTCATCGAGTGGTCAGTTTATGTTGATATTTCATCCTATATATATATATATATATATATATCAATATTTCTGACTTTACGATGATCAGATAGTTCTAGAAAGGTTTAGGGGGATGAGATGTTAGCGGCTGAACTGCACACCAAATGAAAGGATGAGAAGTGATAAGTGAGAAAAGATGAGACGAGAAGTTATCAGGAAAGAGTGAGGTCAAAAGAGGTCTCCCAGTTGCATACTCATTCCCTTACTGTTAAGCTCTGCTTGTAGGTTTCTTTTAATGAAGTTGCGAGATTGTTATTGGAAGTTGGTAGGCGATTGGTCAAAACTATATGAATTAAAAACCTCAACTGAGGGTGCGTTCGGTTTGAGAATAAGCAGGAATAAAGATGGGGAATAATGAAAATAAGGGTCTATTCTTTGTTCGGCTGGAGGATAGGAATAAGGAGAATAAGGTGAAATAAAGGTAGGTAAGGCGGGATAAAGATGGGAATAAGAGTGAAATAAAATGGAATATTGGGGAACAATCGTACCACTGAGAACTGTGTCGGGAGGAGAATTAGCCCCTTATTTCAGGGCCTATTCTCCAACCAAACAGGGCCTTAAAGTATGGTTCGTAACATGCTTCTCGCTTGCAATAGAGAAAGAAAGTGTGCACTTCACAACTATTTGTCCTCTATCCAAGAATTGGGGAGACCTGAAAATTCCGGCCTCAGGGATACGGATCTACTGTCAATATACTCATGTACTATTCATAAAAAAGAATAGGAATCCAACTTAGATAGGATTGGGAAAATTACAAGAATTGCTGAATGCTGAAGAGAGAGAAGGAATATAATAGGGAAGAGAGAGAGAGAGAGAGAGAGAGAGAGAGATGGGAAAAAGTAGGGAGGGAGATCCGAGATGAGCGCGCGTGGTCCGAAGGCGGGACCCGATTGTGGCGCTACGCGTCAAAAAACTTAATTGGATCCGATGTCGGAGGGCCCACTGGCTTTCGTCCAATGACCTGTCCTTGTCCTGCCACAGTAGCCCCACTCTTCTTCATCGACTCTCGTGCGGGGGCTCTTCCGTCACGTGACGTCACTCTCACGGACTCTTTAAATGGATCCATTTCTTATCGGATCGTTAGCAGCGATATATGACGAGCTGGGCTGTTCTTGGACTGAAAGGACAAAACCCTTCCAGATTGATTAATTCCTGATACATCACTAGCCTGCCAATTAGTCCATGAAAATTTCTTAAAAATTTTACCAATTAATTCAATGAAATATTATTGTAGTACTGTTTGCTGCTCGACCATTGCTCTGATATCAAATGTATGTCGGACATTATCGTACTGTTTATCCATTACAATAAAAATTCAAATAAGACCGCAATTTTCGCCTGATGATATTAATGCCATATAAACATTTTTCTCAAAATTATATGGTCGATTTGTATGGACAGACGAAAATTGCATATGTATATTTCGATGTGGAGTTGAATACTAATCATCTGCAGG
Source organism: Ottelia alismoides (assembly GCA_037367405.1). Lineage (NCBI taxonomy): Eukaryota > Viridiplantae > Streptophyta > Magnoliopsida > Alismatales > Hydrocharitaceae > Ottelia > Ottelia alismoides. The sequence continues at coordinate 29,966 of JAZKJV010007161.1, forward strand.
AAGACTTCAAATATTCATCTACAACAAGAATACTGCATACAACAAAAACATAAAGAAGTAATAGCAACAAGGTCTGCAACAAAACTGATACATGAGAGATCGAATTATTTAATATTTGTTGTCATATCTAAATGCATCTGAATTGTTATTTATTACTTTGATTCTCAAAATTCTCCGGAATGTCTTATATTCACCAGGCAATGAATCGTCTAATAATGGTCATCTTTTGATTTTTTTTATTTTGATTGTTGCTAAATCAGTAACGATTAGTAATAAATTAACGAAAGATAATTATCATTAGTTAAAAAATTAGCATTGAATATGAATTTCGTTATTATTTATAGGAACAAGAAAGTGGCGACGAATAATATCTGTTGTCATTCCGTTAACATTGGAAGATAGATGATGAATATTTAAATTATTTGTTGCTATAGGTCAACTCTGTCACTGCAACAAAATGGACCTAAAACAATGAATTAGGAAAATACATAACCATTTCTTGCGATGTTAAGACATAACAAATATTTGTCAAATTAGTTTTTGTTCTTGTATTTAACAAAATATCATATTCGTTGCTAAAGGTTCATATAACGATAATTTATCTTTGGAGTTACTCGTTAAAACTTTTATTAACTATTGTTAAATTTGATAATGATTGGTAGAAAATATTAAAGAATAATCGTTATTATATGGTTCATTGCTAGTAATATAGCAATGAATATGATATTCATTGCAAATTCAAAGAATCAAGTACCAAATAATATTTGTTGTTCTATATTTAACTACAGAAGACATGCTCATAAATGTTAAATTATTCGTTGTCTTAAGTCAATGTTATTGTAGTGTGTTGTTGATATATCACTACAAGAAAATTGACCTATGACAGCAAATAATTTGAATATTAGTTGCGATTTCTTTCAGTGTTAAAGATGTAACAAAGAACATTATTTGTTACAAAATTAGCTTTTGTTATTGAAATTAGATACTAATGTCATATTTCTTGATAACGGTTTACATAACAACGATTTATTCATTGGCTCATTCTTAAAATCAATATTAATCATTGTTGAATTTGACAACGTTTAGAAGTCAATAAAAAACCACTTACCATATGATCCATTTTTAGGAATATAACAATGAATACAACAATCGTTGTGAATTTAAAGACTCAAATAAAAAATAATATTCATTACCACATATTTAACTAGGAAGATATGACAATAAAAGTTAAATCATTCATAGCTTAAGATCAGTTTTGTTGTAGTGCAGCAACATAGACATACCGACAATTATACTTATATTTTGGAAATAGCATATGAATTAGGATAATATACTAGTAGATTGGGGATGCTTCCTCTTAGAGATCTGAGATCTTGTCATAGAACTGAAAAACAATGAACCAACCAAGGATACAACCATAGAGCATAGCCTTGAACTTTTTTTAATTTTTTATTGGTAGAGTCACTGCTTCTACCACCAGACTATTAGAGGTGTTCAACATAGCCTTAAACTTGACACCTAAACAACAAGGTTGGAATGGGATGGTTCTAGAGATGATTCGCATATAAGAGGATAGATTATGCGAGGCGAGCATAGAAGGAACAGTAAGTATAGTGTTTATGTGGTGAGAAAATTGACATTGCAATAGGGATGCAGTGAAGATATTGATCATGGATTCATAGTACTAGTAGAGTGCAGAGTTTAGTGTACATATGTAGTGCAGATTGATTGACGATCATCGATTGTTATATAGGTTATTTAGTGGATACTGTCCTTGAGTCAAGTACGAGCTCATGGATCTAAGATAAGGTTGTGGCATTCCGACTCATTTATTTAGTGGAGCAAATTGATGAGCCAAGCCTAATCCATTACGGAAATTCGAATTTTGGAATGGGTGTATGTAGAAACGAAAATGGTCAGATACGGATACGAATATATGCATAATTATATCATTATTCATTTTAAAATACGAATATGATTGCGGATACGAATATTGACGAACGTAAAAAATACGTTACCACATCCTTAAAAACGAATACGAATGTAAAACAAATAAGAATCAAATATGAATAATAACACAAATAATTAATAGATTAATAAAGATATACATATTTACCATGGTTTAGACATAAAATAGATATACCGGATATAGTAATTTCATAAAAATTATCATCAATGGTGAATACAACCATAAAATGTCGTTACGCACAGTTATAAATAAATCTATTACTATACTTATATATGAAAACGAATATATGAATACGAATGCGAATATTAGCGAATGACAAATTGATATCCATGTCTGCATCCATTTTAAAATTAATACGAAAACAAATGTCAAGCTTTGCATAAAACGATTGTGATAGCGAATCATATACAAATATATTCACATTCGTTTTTATCCATAGGTGTATTTGTTGGGCTTATGGATAGGTAGGACTGGCTTATTCCTAGATGGCCTTATTTAAAACAACAAGCGAAACTCCTTAGGCATGATCAACACAACTATATTGTGTGTTCCATGGAACGTTGATACATAATCTTATAATCCTAAAGATGGAAAAGGTCATGAAATACCTTAGATAACGTGAGCGTCTGTACTAAGGTTAGTATGATAACAATGCTCCCGTACTAACTTTGAAAAAAATAATGTATATAGCATATGTACGTTTTATATGAGAAAATATTTATATTGTAGATTATCGATGCCCAACTTGATAAAATAAGTAGAACGGATAATGTGGTATACCCTGTAGTTTCACATGCCAACGTCTATCGATCTTTCAACTATGCCTATTTGGATGTTTGAAAGAAGGCAGTAGACTCCGTTCTCCTACGACGAAGACATAAGGATTACTCATCAGAGGACATTAGCCAGTCCTCCATCAGTAAGCATTAAGCAATAATATGCAAAAATAAAATAAAATGTGTACTATATATAGTACATTTCAAATGTGTCTGTGGCTCGCAACTTTTGTGGTGAAACATCAATTGATCAATTGGATCTCGATCCAACATGATGTTCGCAAAAAGAGTATTTCAATCATTTTATTTCCATTCAAAATTGAATTACATTTAATAACATCATGTACCAAATTCGACTCATTTTAATTTAGACTTTTTCATTAATTTCTTTATTTATTGATTTCCAAAAATGTTCACAATAAATACAATTAAATGCATATATTTGTAAACATAGAACAACTTATGTAGACTTTAGATTCGATTTTGTAAAATTCAAATCACATGTTTTCTTGCATTCTTTTTGTAAATTTTGTATTGGCCATTGTAATGTTTATAAGTATCTATATTTTTCTTTAGTGCCTTTGTAAAATTCACTTCTTTTATAGGTCTTTGTTGTAACATTGAATGTGTCTTTGTAATTATTTTACATTCATTTGTAATCATTCTATGTTCCTTGCAAAAATATGTGATCCTTTTGGACTATTTCAGTGGAGATCTATAAAAAAAGTAATGGTTAAAAATTGATAAAATGTACAAAAGATCTGAGACTGTAAATAATGATCGAAACTTGTAAAAAATGATCTTAGATTTATAAAGACAATTTGATATTTGTAAAAAATGATATAGGATTCGTAAATAACAAAATTTTATTGCAAGATCTGATCATGATTTTTTAAGATCTAATCATGTTCTTGATTTTTATCGACAAGCTCTCGAGATCCACAACTCCCACAAATAAAAAAACATGTTTTGTAGTGTCAATCAATCCACTAGTTCTTACCTTTTTTCTCTTGAAAAAAGCAAAACAAATAGGACGCTCGATCACCCAACGACATGGATCCTCCTCGGCATTGCTTCCTCTTGTCTCACCTCCCGACTCCATCACTTATCAACCCTTACCATTGTGCCTCCACACGATATATCCATGGAGAACCGGATCTGTTGCAGGAGGTGTCGATTAGATGCGCGATCGCGATGCCTCTCTTGCACGGGTGTCGACGTGGGGTGAGGGAAAGAGGTGGTGCCTCTCTTGCTATGTAGGAGAGGACCTCTTTTGCATGGGCGGTGACGTGGAGAGAATAAGAGAAAGAGCAACAATGGTTTTGAATTAGGGTAAATGATTTGCTATCATTTAGCGGTTGTCACATTTTAAATACAGAATGTGACAAAAAGATTAAAGTAGGTTTTCTGATATTAAAATAGTAAATTTAATATGCATTTAATTCCATCCACATGATTAAACATGAAATGATGAGATTATGGGCCCGCCATGAGTTTGGTGAACACCAATTTCATTTGAAGTTATTCCCATATACAGCAGATGGTACAAAAGTGAACTACTTTCAGTCGAATCAATATTTTAAAAAAAACTATTTTGACTTTTCCTTATTTCGAGATATTATCAACCTAATATTATTTACAATTCTTTAGTTATTGCATGCTTTTTTTGCTAGGGAACTAACTAAAGTTAAATATGGAGATGTGATGAGTTGGCGACTTGTCATCATTCTTCATAATAATTTTACTAAGATCATTGTTAAATAAAGGAAAAAAATTAAATCAAGCATCATTAACAAAAGTGAAAAAAAAAGAATTTATTATTACAAAAGAATATAAAACGACTAAAAATAAAATCGAACAAAGAGATCGCAAAAAAAGGAACATCATATGTATAATTAAAAATAATATATAAAATGACACAACATCATTACAAACTAAAATGACATGTATTAAAAATGGGGTGAGGAGTGATCTTCACCACCCCTTTCATGAAAAAGGAGGAAATGAGGGTGAGGAGCACATCGAGCTGCAAGAGGGAGAAGAAGAAAGGCGGTGGATTAGAGTGTAGAGTTTAAGATGAGAAAGAATGCAAAAGAGAGGAGAGACCAGATTCAAAGGTAACTAAATCCATGTCATTCATTCACACTTCTTTCATTACTGATCATGACATTATCTAGAGAGCCAATACAATTTAGAAGACATGTGACGTAACACAAATTTGGGGATTGAGACAAAATTAGGGCTTGTCATCCATTTCATTTAGTCCAATTAGGATTTTTTTTAGTAAATTGTACTTTTCATCCGTCCAATTATAGTCTAATTGAATTAGGTTTAGGGTTGGTTGTTACTTTTGCTAATTTGAGCTTGTTGTAATTTCCAATTACATTTAAGTAATGAGATCACATGTGATCTCTAAGTAGTTATTAGAGAGTAATTTAAAGAGTCAAATTAGAGATTAGTTTCCATTTTATTTCATAGTCCCACCCATCTTATATAACAAGGATGGTAGTCGTTGTTTAGAGATAGTTGAAGATATATAAAATATGGAGTTTCCCTCCTATTTCCTCTTCCTTTATCCTCCCTTCTGCATATCTTGATGCTTTCTTCCCAAAAGCTCACGTTACAGAGACATTTCTACCTTCTCCTTACTCTCTTCAAATTCGTCTACACCCAAAACTCTATTTGTATCAAATGGTATCAAAGTATGGTGCTCGGGCAGTCCCTACGATTCAACGATTCTTTTGAATATTAGCGTGCAAAATTCAATGAAAGTTATTTGCATTATGGCTTGTTTTCCCTTTGAGGTTTTATGAGTTAAAAACCCTTTGAGGTTTTTATGGTCATATAAAATCCAAACAAGACACCTAATGACCTTGACTCGAGTCTAGAGGATGAGACTCCCTTTAATGTTTTTATATTTTAACATCTGAATCCACACAAACATGAACATGATCCGATTAGGGTCTGTTTAATCCAATAAAGTTATTAGTTAGTATTAAATAGTCTAAATCGATCAATTGATCGTAAATTAAAAGTCGTTCAGGTGAAACAAAAAAATCGAATTGTAATGCGTGTTCGAAAAAGATGCGACACCAATTCGGAAACCATGAAATAAATTGAGACCGTTGTAAGATCCGATTCGACAAAATAAGACCAAAGAAATCGACCGTTCGTCAATCGGAGGTCGTTGATATTTTAAAACCTTGAAATTTAACCATAAATCAAAATCGTATCTTCAAAATTTCGGGCATCCAAACATGATCAAAAGTATATCAATATTATATTCATTTTGATCATCGTTTAGAGACGATCAAATCGAGATATTTTGAGTCGAAATCCGAACACTCGAGGTGCGATTATGATCGATTTTGAGTATGTCAAATACAGAAATTTGTTTTTTTTAAAAAAAACTTACTTCTACTACAGAGAATGAAGTTAAAATAATAATAATAATAAATATAGCTTAATGATGTCATTGATGATATCATCAATGACATCATCAAGGCTGATGTCATGTATGCATTTAGCTTAAAAAAATTATCCATGAGGAAGGTTCCAAGAACCTTCCCCATATCATATCCTCTCTTTCCCCTCCCTTATTTACATCTTCATTCTTCGTCCAACCCAAATGTTAAGAGACACTCCCTCTTCTTTCTTTCATATTTCCCTCCCCATTCCCAACGTGACACTCTACCTTGTCCCTCAAATTCCCACTCAATTTCAGTCAATGGAGCCCTAAACTCCACCATTTCTGCTCATCTTCTTCCATTAAAGCTACATAAAGAACAATTACTCCTTGTTGTTGTATTGCTGCTCCTAGAGCTGCATTTGCATGCAAAAAAATCAAGATCAATTTTCCCATTGAACTAGACTCTAATGTATATTTCTTTTTCCTTTTATGATGCTTTCCAGCAGTGGTTTAAGCCACAGTTACATGCGAAATTGATCTCTAAACATAGAAGACCCAATAGGTACAATCCTCCTCCTTATTGCTGCCTTGCACACACATTAGACTGACCATATGTAAAATGCTTAGCCTCAATCTTTGCTATGCAGATTTGATTTCATCATTTTGAGTCAAAATTTCAGAAAATTGTATAATTAGTATTTGACTGGATACCTTTCAAATGGGAAGATAAGTTCTGAAATTCTGGACAACTAAGTTCTACGCTTTCTTATGGAAATTTTGGACTCACTTATAATGTTAAAAATTGTATGAGCATAATGGTTGATTCAATTAAATCTATACGTATTAGAAGTCCTGTAAATTACTTCAAGAAAATTTTATGGGTCATAGAATGATAGATCGTAATGGTGCCTAAGGATCCATGTATGGTAAATAATTTTTTTAAAAAAGATTGGAGTCATTTGCAATTGTCAAATTAATATTTTTCTACTTAATATGGGAAAAAGGCTCTATTGGTTCTCCAGCTTTACGTGATCTGAGGGTGGTTTCATAGATGCAACCAATTTACTAGTTGGATCAATACTCAAACTAGGCTACTGACAAATGATTAAAGCAGATTTAATGGCAATACAAATGCTTGCTCTGTGATCAGATGGGAGTAGGAAGGGAAGAATAAATGAAATGCTATATTGCATCAATAGGACTTGTTTGCACCTATAACTTTCGTTCTATGAAGAAAATGTAGTATGTTAATAAATATTTTGATAAATATAGCATAACAGAAATGTATTGAAAACTATTTTCTGTATAAAAATATAATTGCATACTAATAATAAAATCAATAAAAACATGGACCTTTTTCATGTCAATAATGATCTTCGATCAAAATCTAAATTTCCAAGTATCACAAGGTGAAAGTCCACATTGAATAGTTAAAGATGAGGGCATTTTGATTTGGGAAGGAAGTAAATTTCTGGACTCAAGTAAATAGACTTTCTGACTAATATATACAAATAGAACAGAAAGCACCAGTTAGGTGATTAAGCTGGAGATCATGAGGGGATTATTTGTAGTTAGTATATGCATCCTTAAAAAAACTGGATGTAACTTATATATATACTTCAACCTTGATCATTACATTAGACAACTTGTACAATAGTTTAGGTCCTAACATCTGTAAAAGGTTGTTGATTCTAATTATATCTAAAACATGTACGTCTAAGTTTGATGCTGGTAAAACTAAACTAGGAATATCTATTTAAAGTTTTGACAAGATGAAAGTTTGACAAGACTTAGATCTATATTGTTAACCACTGAAGAGATAAAGAAAGAAATGAGTAGTCACGCAAGCGAAACATTGGTGACTAATAATGAATAGTGACAATTATGGTGACACCTGATCGTGCGAGGGTGCAGTGACCTTCAACTGGGCGGGAGATAGGAAGCTCAGTTCGGGCAGCGGCCGTCAAGTGCGCAGGTTTAGGATTCCAATCCTTTTCACGATTTTACGTGAGCTCGCAGTGTTTTTACGCCTCGTTCGGATCCTGACTTTTGACAAGTTCCGTTGACCCTTTGTTTTAGGATACCCATGCGGGGGGATCCTCGATTTTCAGTTTTTTTGTACGAGCCCGTCTATAGTGAATTTTCCAAAGTCTCTCTCACCCATCTTCGGGGCGTACTTTTGGAGTAGACATTTCCCTCTATTGGACCGTACTTCCAATTAGAGGACGAGATGGAAGAGTTTCACTAGGAGACTACCTCACCGCTTGAGTTTTTGGTCACTTTTCGCTAACAAACTTGACGATGCTACATCCGAATCATCCATGACTACATGTAAATCATTTAGGATTATATTTGAGTCAGTTATAGTTGAGGATGGGAGGAATTACAATCAAAATCAATTGGCTTATAATATATCTTGGTTAAAAGATGAAATCAATGATAAGTTAAGTTGGTTGGAAGTAACTATAATTAAATTGAATCCAAAATCCCTATAAGCTAGTGGATGCGTTGGGAACCTAATTAGGATGTATTATACAACGTCGTATGCCTACGGAGGCACCCCAACCCCGGCATTATTCACGCATTAGAGTCATAGTGTGAGGTCATATATATACCAAGACCACAAACTATCCACTAGACTTAAAAGATAAGAAAGAATTTTATAACCATATTAGAATTTCATCTTTTCTACCATTAAGAAACGTATAGTCAAATTAAGCATCACCTCACCAATTTCTTATAAAAATCGATAACCTGATCTCAATGACTAGAAAACAATATATACTTACTGACCTCAATTAGTACAGGAAAGTATTATAAATGGAAATTTCGGGATTATGAGAAATCAGTGGGAAATGCATGCAAAATAATTTAAAAACTTTTTTCTACGTAGGTAGTGGTAGATTTCCGTTCATATATGCCCATCTATTTGCTTTCTTTTGCTCATAATAAATTACTTGTTGTTCTAAACTGTGGGTTGTATTCACATGTGTACATCCTCTTCTACCTTGCATGTTTTGGCTGGCAATCAGCATGCAATACAATAGTTGTTGATGATTCCTGGTGATCAGGTATATTCTAGATGGTATGGTTTTTTATCACTTTTGTCTTAACTTTTGTTCAATTGGAATGTAAATGTTCCCTTTCTCTTCAGCACATGTTTGGGATACTATATATATTGTCAGCCTTTTGTACATGATGTATAAATTATGGGAATTAATGGAATATTGGTGGCACATGTTAATCTTATTGTCTTTCTTAAAACTTTGTGGTTATGAATGTGGATTGGATGTCATATGCAGTAGCAACGTAAAAAATTTCTCCTAATTTTCATTAACATAATGTGATCTCTTGTTAATGAAATAGTGTGAATGCGGCGTAAACGTGTGTCCGGATCCGAATGTCTCACACCTTGTTGTCCAACTCTAACCACCACACCTCTATTCTTAACCACTTTCATCTACCAATATTGAGTTCTCTCACAATCCTCCATTTCATTTCGAAATGTAGAACTTCTGCCCTCAGTCACCACTGAATGCCCTACCTTCTAACAGAGGTCCACCACCTTGCCAATCGTGCCCCCCTTTCCTCACCGTCGCATCGAGTGGTCAAATGTCCCTCACCCAAAGCCTCCAACAATGCAAAAACCATGGCAAATCACGTCCGAATATGCACTAGGCTTGGATTCAAGAATGGTCCACCACTCCTAGGGTCCAATTAGGGACATTCGAGTTTGATTTGTACGTTGAAAAGGGATTGTCTACTGCTATAGATTGTTTTATAGCGGACATTGTTGTAGTCTCTAGATGGACGATAAGTGGCATGGGGAAAACCACCGAACATATGGAAAAAGGGAGGTAGATCGTCTGTTGTGATGTTGTCCCTGCTATGATGGCGTGAGCCGCTCAATTTTGATTGATCGGTTCACACATTTTTGCATGGTACGGACCCACAAAAAGTGCAAAATTATGCGAACCGCTCGATCATGATCGAGCGGCATACACGGCTACTATAGAATCTGTTGCATTTCGGTCTGCAGCAGACGATCCTCCCTATGGAAAACGAGCCAAAAGAACAATCTCCTTGCAACTCCTTTCAGCCTCTCCTCTACACCACTCCGCTCCCCCTATGCACCCATCTTGTTGGTAATCTTCTTCCCCTCCTTGCCTTTCTCCTCGACAACTATCCCTCTGCGCCCCTCCACCCGCAATCCGCCAACGCCTCTTAAGTACCACCATGCCAACTCCCCTCTCTGCACCTCCTCTTCGAACACGCCCCCTCCTCTAACGAATCGCCTCAGTCAATGCCCTATGTGCGACCATGCCAGCTCCCCTTTGCGCACCTCATCCACCAAATTTTTTGTGTATCCGTCAATGTGAATAGTGCAAATTTATGCATGAGGGCTTACTATTGTTAATCTATGGCATATTTGAATAAGATTCAAGCGTCTGAATTTAGAGACTCTGTTATTAAAAGAACTTGTGTACTAGCAACGACAGTTTGTACATCGCAAACTTTTGTATATGATGTTATGTATGAATGTGTTCACAATTTTGCATGTTACAGAAGTATTTGATATAAATGTTTCTATCGTCGTCGTTCTCAGAAAAGTTCTATAGACATATATTCTTTAGTAAGGATGGTGGGGAAGGGGATTTTTTGTATTATCGTGTCATATATGTTGAATGAGGATGCATTTTTTTTGTATGTTAGATAAATGGTTGATATGAATGAACCTACTATTACATATATGAGAATGTTTCTGTAGGTTGTGTTCTTTGATATGGTCGATGGGGAAGGAAGTTTTTGTATTGTCTGGTGATTTTTATAAATGCAGAATTATGTATATCACTACAAGAAAAATAAGTTGTGGCTACAAAATTATGGCCACGGATATGGGGTTTGTGGCCACAGAATTGGGTTCTGGTCACGACATGTTGTGGCCAGTAGCCGTAGCTACAAGTTTCGTCGCGAGAGTTCTTTAGCCACGAATATGCCGTGGCCACTACAAGTGGCCACAGAATTTATCGTGGCCACAACTCTTATATGAAGACTTAGGCCACGGATTGTGGCCACGAGAAACTAGTGGCCACGGAATTATCGTGGCTACAAGTTTCCGTAGCCACATTCCGTGGCCACAACTCATTTTTCTTGTAGTGTATTAGATAAACTATTAGTATAAATAAGCTTATTGTTGTAGATATGAGAAAGTTTTTGTGTGTATGTGTTGCTATAGTTGGCGGGGAAGTTCTTTTTGTATTGTTGAGTCATATTTTGTATAAAAGTGCAAGATGTTTTGTGTTAGATAAGTGTTTTGTATGGAAATAAAACTTTCAGCTTTAGATTTTAAAAAATAGATGTAAATATATTGATTCTTGTTATAGTCGGTGACAAAGGTACACTACAAGGAAAACAAGTTGTGGCTACGAAACTATGCCCACATATATGGGGTTTGTAGCCACGGAATTGGGCTCTGGCCACAACACGTCATGGCCAGTAGCCGTAGCTACAAATCTTGTCACGAGAGTTCTCCAACCACGAATATGTCGTGTCTACTACAAGTGACCACAGAACATGTCGTGGCCACAACTCTTGTATGAAGACTTAGACCATGGATTGTAGCTACGAGAAACTTGTGGCCACGGAATCATCGTGGTAACAAATTTTTGTAGCCGTGTTCTGTGGCCACAACTCATTTTTCTTGTATTGGTAGTTTTACGGATGTATCATATTTTGTATGAAAGTGCACCATTTTGTATGTTGGATGAGTACTTTATATGAATATGACTATAATTGTAGATCTGAGAAGGCTTTTGTATGTATATGCATTTTTTGGTATGGTCGATGGGAAAGATGTTTTGTGTATTGAGTACCCGTATTTTGTATTGAAGAGCATGATTTTGTATCTTAGATGAGTGATCGGTATGAATATGTTTTCTATTGTAGTTCAGAGAAAGTTTATGTAGGTATATGTGTTCTTTAGTATGGTCGGTGGGAAGTTTTTGTATTGACCACTACTACAAGAAAAGTGATCTAAGGTAACGAATAATTTAATATTCGTTGACTTATCTTTCATAGTTAAATATATAATAACGAATATTATTCGTTGTTTAGTTCTTTAAATTCGCAATGAATAACAGTATTTGTTGCTATATTCCTTGCAATGAATCATATAACAATGATTATTCATTATCGTTTTCTTCTTAACGTTGCTAAATTGGGCAAAGAATAGTGTGAATTTTAACGAATAATTCAACGAATAAATCGTCATTATATTGACCTTTAACAATGATTATGATATTCGTTGCTAATTATAATTACAAAAGATGATTTGATAGCGAATAATATTTGCTATTATATCTTTAAATCGAAAGATATGTAATGAATATTCAAATCATTCGTTGCTTTAGGTCCAATTTCTTGTAATGATGTCATATTTTTCATGCAAATGAATGATTTTGTACGTAAGTGTCATGTAGGGGTGCTTGCATAGAGAAAGGGCATTGGTGAAGTGTCGAGAAACGAGCACTAGTGGAGTGCTGATGAAGGTTGTCCGTTGGTGGAGGAGGTGTCTTCACAAAGGTGTGTGGAGGGGAGGGGAGCTAATGTAGAGGCAGAGGAGGAGGTGAACGAAGGGAAGCTGGCACGATGGCATGGAAGGTGTTGCAGAGCACTACAGGAGGGAAGCGTAGCGTAGAGGGGGAAGAAGATGATCACAGAGATCCTAGAGAGAGGAAGAGATGTTTTAAAGGATGCGTCGAAAGGAGCTGACGGAAGAAATTGTTGTTTTGGCTATTTTCGGATATGACTGTTGATTTGCCATACATCACTCGCCGTCCATCCAGAGACTACAAAAGAGTCAACTGTAAAACCTTTTACGACAAACAATCTACTCGAATTATGTGCACTTCCATTTTTCCACAACTCCATTTAACATCAGAATAAAAGTATCGACTCACTTGTCCCGATTCGTGCCCTCTGGGACCAGGGACGGTTCCCTATAATATAAGATAGTTGGCCTCCCCAATTAAATGTGTTTTGAGTTTTTAAATTATCTATTTACTATATATAGAGAAGAAAAACTCAATTTATACCTCTCTCTTTTTTTCTCAAGCGTGATCTCTCTCTTTCTCTCTTCATATTCAACTAATAATTACCACTACGCTATCATGCAGGCAGAAATGGAGATGCCCAGCGTTTGCTTGGTCATCCGCCTAACGTGGGACATGAGTATCCCGAGCATCTACGCGGCCGTGAACTCCTACCACTTGTTGCGGTATTGAACTTTGACCACTATCTTGGCATCGGGGTCGGCGGAGGTCTCGTATGGAAGGAGCCGATTGTCGTTAATGACAAGATGCTTCAGTTGATTGATGGTTGAATTGGGTCGTGGGCGGTGCAAGTAGAGCTGAAGAGGCGGTGGTTGTTGCAGAATTGGACGATAGATGGGGTCTCGTGCTTGCACGCCTCATTGAGGATGACGTCCACGATGCCGTCGTGGTAGACAGCATGACACATTTGTTGTTGCCGACGTCGATGCCCGCCTTCGGCGTCGCCGCCACTTGCAAGGTTCGCGCCTCGCCTAAAAAACCTCCCCCACCCCCGACTCGACAACCTGCAAGTCCCCCTCCGTCTGGAAGGAAATTCATCTTTTTTTACTTTTGATTAATTTTAACCGTTAGATTGTGGATTGGTTAGATTAACTCACTCATATGGTTAGATTAACTTACTCGTATGGTTGAGTTAATGAGCTAAACTAACGGAAGGTTATGAGTGTAAAACAGAGTATTTATTCAGGAGTCTGAGTGTAATACGTGATTATAGAAGGTTTCTGGGGTAATTACAAAATTACTCAGGGCTATGGATGTAAATATCCCTTATATTTATTATCCTTATAACTAAATGACATTTGATTTCTTATTATTTTGATTCTTTAATATTCTCTAACCAATGTACAATATGAAAAATTGTTTGTGAGATGATATTTAAATATTTTTCAATTATTTTAGGTGTCGAATCGTAATAAACTTTACGAAAAATATACCATGTGTTTCTTAATCGTTATGAGTTGTCACATTATATATCATCGTAGAATTGTCGGATTTTTATGTTTGACCTTTACATATATAATGGTGTCATTTTTAAGAATCAATGGTTAAAAAAATTAGAAAATTATATAAATCGCTACCAAAAATGAATTATGATCACAAGAAGATAAAAAAGGTCATGAAAAATTCGTAAGATGTTTAAGAAATAGATAAGATCAATAAAATGGTAATATTATAGAGTTTAACATAAGAGTATCGTTTTTTCTCAAAAAAATAAAATAAAATCCATCGCAAATGATGGTAGAATACCCCTTTATCTAATAATAGACAGAGCATTTAATGGCATTGTATGTGTATATATCCTCTATAATCTTCTATACATATAATTCATGTGCCTTCTTATTTTAAAATTATAAAATGGTTACTTTTTTATTTTAGGAATCTTATGAAATCATAATATGAATGCATATTTAATATTGAATTTAATATAAACTTTTGGTGTAAATTTTGGTTTCTAACAAATATAATTGATAAATTTTGTTATCATAATATGACGATCTTTTTAGAAATAACATGAATTTAAATTTCTTTATCTATAACTTAGGAGTGTAATTTTCTTGGTCCATTTGGCCTCCCCGTATCAAAAATCCTGGCTTCGTTCCTGTCTGGGACTAATTACTAATTAGCAATGAAAGCCCATAACTGCCGCAATCACGGGTAATCTTGATCTCCTCACTCATGATTATGGCAGTCACCAAAACGCCGCCACGATAACAAGCATCCCCGAGGTCAGAGAAGCCATGATCTGTCACTTCCATGGGCCTAGCCACCTATTGATCCATCAATAATCGCCTCTTCCTCGGCTTCAACCGCATGTTGAACCATTATTGCCTCCTCTGCAAGCACATTTTCTTCCATACCTGTGGCACTGGCTTTAACTAAAGGTAAATCCACGACTAAAATACCGATGTAGACTGAGTAAGGAAGTTTGATATTGGCCTTGGGGTACCCAACACATCCACCGACATCTCAAATTTCGACATCTCATAGGAACTCCCACCAATAATAGGATCGATTGCACCACCATAAGATGATAGGAGAGGCCTTGCCCCTGAAATATGGGTTCATGTTCCCCATGAACGCTGCAACAATTGTGCCACTTTCCCTTTCAGGAAGGACTCTCGTCAAAATGCAGCAGAATCTGTTGTGATTATGCGAACCGCTCAATCCATTAGCAGTTTTTGTGAGTCTGTAACGTGTAAAATCATGTGAACTGCCAGGATTACAACAGACACAAGACCACTAACAGTGAGTCTTCCAATACCGAAAATCCGCATGCACTAAGCACAAATCGAATCTAGTAAAAAGTACAGCTGCGTCCACATTGCCCTTAAATCTTTTTTTAGGGATAACATTTCAAAAATACAACCGCACATATTGTCTGTCATGGATTCTCTACCTGCTTATCAAATTTCACCAAATCGAATGTTTATAGTTGCTTAGTCATAACCGTAAACATATAAGTCGACGTTTAAGGAACATACAACCTAGTAAAAAAGGAATAGACTTCTGACCTAAGATTAAGTAGCTATAAACATCCAATTTCGATAAAATTTATTAGGTGTGTAGAGACTTAATCAGGTGTGCGGAGAATTAATCACAAATTGAATTTTATGTACTTTGATGTTTAAAATGAACATCACAAAAACAATTAAGATCTCAGCAAACTTTACTTCAAAAGAAGATCTGCTCCCAGAATGTCAATTGACCATACAATGCCACCGCGTCTCCTCTGAATTTCCGCCTCCTTAGGCAACATAGTTCTCACATCCATATAATAGAATTTTCACACACCATAGCAGTACTGCATGGTGATGTATCTGCCGTAACCGTTTGAATCGTTGAATCTTGATCATCAAGTGATTAGCACGATTTTGCACAACGAAATCAAAAAATTTTAAAATCAAGTGATTAGCACGATTTTGCATACAACGAAATCAAAAAATTTTAAAATCATACAAATCGTTCGATCAAAATCTAACGACTCGGATGACTGCTGCAAACTCATTAGACACGAGGCAGTTCCCAAGACGATCGTTGTCCCTTTCAGCATACCCATTCGACACGAGGCACTGTTCCGCACTCCCCCTTACTCCTTTCCTCAAGCACTCGGGACAGACCAGTCATTTCCCCTGGAGCAAACTCCATCGAAATTGCACGCCGAAGGTCTCCCAACCTGTTGCATCAAAAGCACCTAACAATCATCCACTTCATCGCCTGTCTTTATCCTCCGACGACCGCTGCATTTAACCGTAGGAAACCATGAACCCGGAGAGTCCAGCACACCCTCTACGTACTGCATCGCCTGCCTTTCATCCTTCGACGACCAAACGTCTCCCTCCTGTAGCTCAATTTCTGTCTGATGTTTTTTTTTATCATATTGATTTCTTTTGATGTTTCTGTGAAGATTACAGTTGCACGTTGTAAATGATTATCATTGTATTATCCATTTGTCGTTCGTGCATGCATATAAACACCTCCATGATTAAGAATCGAGGCATCTCCGACAATTTACGGAAACACAAAAGATCACCAAATATACGCATTCACCAAAACATTAATCAGCACAAAACGTGCATAATCGGAGATAATAAAACTGATTAACCCATCGCCGGAAAGGAATAACCTCGAACAAACAACACGGACACCATATAAACAGCAGAGAACACAACCACGCATGGCAACAATACAACCAGAACATCCTACCTTAACCACTCCATTACACTGTTACGTATACTACATACGTACTAACTTTTATTGCACTCGTTCATCAATAGCCAAAAGTTAGAGATCTACCAACACCTCGGCAGCACCTCCGGCCTTCTCGTCCGTCCCCTCCTCCACCCCAATCTTCACCTCCCTTGGCCTCCTCACCTTCTCCGGCGAGAGCTTCTTCATGGTCACCGTGAGCACCCCGTTGTCCAACCTCGCCTTCACCGTCTCCACGTCCGCATTCTCCGGCAGCCGGAACTGCCTCCAGAACTTCCCATACGCCCTCTCCACGCAGTGCCAATGCTCCCCCTTCTTCTCCTCCTCCCTTTTCTTCTCTCCACTAACCCTCAGCACCCGGTTCTCCTCCACCTCTATCTTCACCTCCTCCTTCTTCAAACCTGAGGACGAATCCAAAATCACAACGTACTTTTACACTATACAAATAAGGCAGTAGTAATATAGAAAACATCTGTGTAACCCTGACGTGGATCACGTACGTACCGGGAACGTCTATCATGATGTAGTGGCCCTCGGGGGTCTCCTTCCAGTCAACACGTGCAGGGGAGAAGAGCACGGGGTCGTCGCGGTCGAGGGGGAAGGGGACGTGCTCGAGGATGCGGAAGGGATCATGGAAGCGCTCGGTGATGGGGTTCGACGACCTCCTGTCGAGGAAAGGGAGGAGAGACCCCTGAACGTGAAGGGGGAGGAGGAAGAAGAAGGGGAGGAGAAAGGTGCAGAGCACAAGGAGCCTCATGATCTACTATGATGGATAGCTTGCTTCGGAGCTGTGCCGTGAAATGTGAAGGTGTGGGATTTTATGGTGGAAGGAGAGGAGTACGCGTGGCGTACAGAATCGTGGAAAGGGCGGTGGGAGAAGATTCCAGGAGATATATACGTCCGTGTTGCTGGTACTTTCCAGCTATCGTTATCACGACTACCACGTCAATATCAGCTACAAATTTAGATGGGGGAGCTTAGGATCAAGGGACATTAATTAGTAAATGTAACATCAGAGAGTATCGTCTGCGGTGATTTCTCCTGCAGCAATGCAGGATCCATCCGATGCGAGATGGACAATTTTGGTAGAGGGCCGACTCTCCTCTGACCTTATATCAAGGTCGTTCATCTCGCATCGGATGATCCAGCCCCTCATAACTCATTCATCCAAACGTACGAACAATCAATCAGTTTTCGCACTTGGATTAGTAAAAAAACATATATTTCATCTCAACTTATGTATTTCTAATTCATTTTATTAGGATCAAAGATCCGTTTTATTAATCCAATGAACACTTTTGTATCATCTCATTTCATCTCAAAAGTCCTATACATGTCTATCACTGTTTACTTGACTTGAGACTATTTCATTAGATCAACGTTTCGGATGCATCAGACCAGGTTGAACGATTAGCATACATCATCCGTTTGATTAGTCCAACAGCGACGAAATCAAGATTGTTGGCTAAGGGGTCAAATATAATAGAAAGATATTTTTTAAATATATATAGAATTTGTCTACTTAAGATACAAAATTTATTTTGACTTCATATCACAACATCATCAAAATTACTAAACTATTATTTGTAAACATATTACAAAATTTTAAGAATATGAAAAGAAGTACTTCACTATTAAAATTACCAACAAACCTACTATATTTAAATATATTGGGAATCAATAGTTTGTCATATATAAATTATAATTGTAAGCACTTGTTCATTTTCTTTGTAATTTAGAATTGATCATGAAAGAAATAATTAATTGTGTTATAATTTTTCATAATAGAAAAATATAAGAGATCAAACATACCTTTATGTTAAGTTATTTAAAGTGCACTCTCCTTAACTTTGAATCATACTCATCTATAATTGATTCTGCTAGAATACTTTCCGCAACTTCTTTCTCAATATATATCAATAAATAATTTATGAGAAAATTATCTTCGTATTTAAAAATCCTCCAACCATGTATTTATTTTTTTTGAGAAACTTCTTTCTCAATGAAATCTATTTTTTAAGGATATGGTAATTTTAAAAATGGATTAGGATATGGTAACATCTATATATGTATTTGTGACCATTGATTTACATATGTATGTTTGATATATATATATATATATAAGTTTATCAATGGAGATCATTTATACAAGTGTGTGTGTGTGTGTCAATACAACTTTCATCCAATCCATTTTATAATGTAAAATACACGTATTTAGCCTCGACAATATAATTCCTGTAATTAGGGAGGAGGGTGTGGCCCGTATGGAACTAATATTATTTTCCCTATGTTTAGGGATGGAAGGTGCGGGCAGGGGAGGGAGGAGTGTGATCTCAATTTCCCAATAGAGGTAGGTGGGGGAGAGATTTTTCCCCTAAAATTAGGGAGACACGAGGGAAGGGGGGGCCAATGCATCGGCTTCTAAATTGCTCTACATATTCTTCAAATTTTGCTTAAATCCGAGATTATTTGCTATTTTATCTTAATGGTCAAACAATCGGTCAACATCCAAGCAACTTAAACTCCATTTAAAAAAGATCTGAATCTTCAACCATTAAGATAAAATAGCAAATAATTTCATGTTTAAGCGAAATTTGGAAGATATATAGAGCATTAATGTAAGATTCAATCTATAAGGTTGGATTTTAAAATCTAAATCACAAAAAATTATTGAGGATTATAGCACCTCTGCTGCGATCCCCACTACAGCAGAGGATCCTCTTCCTAAATTTAAAGCGAGTATATTTCCTTCACACGACTCAGATTTTGATGTTCCTTAACTCATTAGAAAGGTATTTGAAGAGCACCAATCAATAACATGATCATTTATTTTATTTGGATATATAACATGTCAAGTTCACATTTCAAAACGAAGGGTCTTACAATATAAAAATCTGAAACGGAGTCTCGTCCTCGAGACTTAATTTGTGGTCAATCTCTATGATCAGTAACTCTGAAACTAACTTCAAGGCATAAAATTCTTATAAGTCAATGAACCCGTAAAAATCATATAGGAAAATAAATTGTGGTTTCGAATTTATACTTGCAAACAAGTGAGAGTACTTCTTCCTCTTGTCTACCTCAGGCATCATATTGCCTCATCAACGTCTTACTCTATCAGAGGACTTTGAATAAAAGAATCTCCTTTCATTGTGTATTCCTGATCGCATGGACCAAGATCTGCACAGGTGCCTCTAAAAAGGAAATGTTCGACTTGATTGCCAACTTTTCATAAGAAATCACATATAATAGTATGCATAATAAAATTACAATCCCATAATAGTGTTCCTCAAAAAGTACGACATGAAAATAAACAAAACTATACAAGAGTATGCACCCTATCTGGGAAAATCTTCTTGGGAACCACTGAAACAACAAACTTGCTACTACAATGGTTGCTCTTGAACACTTGTTGGTTCTACTCAAGTAGGGGTACACTACCAGAAATTTCTTAATAACGGAGCTACACTAACCACTAGTGTAAAGAAAGAAAAGGGGTAGAAGAACTCTGAAAATCTGAAAAGTGTACGGACACACCCACTATGGAGCAAGCCTCTACAAGGAAAAAATCGTCTCATAGGGATACAAATGTAGTGGACATAAACACTCAATTATTATACTTATAAAAAAACTCGTCACAAGCTGCCCTTGTCCACTATCAATCGTTGAAGGTCCACGATGGCATATGGCACGAGTCAAGTACGGAAAGTAGATGAACGACACTTATACTGGGGAGCTCATGCAGATGTGCCTGTAGTGGAAACGAATCAACTAGAGGTTTCATTAGCATTTCCCAACCCGGATATCGGCCCAACAAGAGAAGGCGGGGACGCCTACTTCATCAGTCCGGACACAATGGAGCACATCCCAACAGAATTTACAGAGGGGGTTTACTCTGGAGTGCGTATCAGATCCAGGTCACCAAGAGTGAGGGGGGGTCTATTAATTCGAAGGTTGCTGATGCATGTAGAGAGTTAGGGTCTGTGACCTCCAGCGAAGTGGAGACGACAATTATTGGAGAGGAAAGGGTCGTCAACGGTGGAGTGAATACGGAGATGTCAACTCATATTAGCTCGGGGACACAAGAAGGACAAGACTTAGGGGCGAAAGATCTTGCGGCAAGGCAACATCGGGCGGGGGTTATTTGGGCTCGAACTAAAAGTTTGATTGCAGAGCCACCGGAGGTGGGTGAGTTGGTGGGGGTACAGGGAGAACAACCGGAAGGAAAAGAGGGGTATTGCTCGGAAGGTTGGGGGATACCATCATTGACTCCGAGGCAGGAGGAACAGGGAGGTTCGGAGGGCCGGAGAATTCAGCAGCTTGGAGGAAGTGAGGGATGGCGGAGCATGGCTAGAAGGATGGGAGGTTCAGGGGGTTTAGCAGGCAGCTTAAAAAGGTTCAATACAGAGAATTGTGTTGCGGAAGGCAAGAAGGGGATGGAGGTCGAAGAGGGGTCATGGATGATCGAAAGGGCAGTGGGCGAGGTATACATTAGAGAGACTTCAATAGGGTGGCAGTCAGAAGGGGAGGTTGAAGAAGTAAGGGGAAGGGGTGCTGGAAGGGATATACGGAAATCACCCAGAAGAAGGAGAAGGGCGGGGGTGTTGTTGGAGGCAGAGAGGATGACCATCGCATCACAGACTAAGACAGAAGGATCTTCACCTTGGGGAAAGCCCAGTCGTTTCAGTCTGTTAGACCGTAGCTTTGCGGAATGCTTAGGGGTGGTGCAACCAATCCCATATAGGAAGGCCTCCACGGTTGCCAGATGAAGACACTTTCTTGGAATGTGAGGGGCCTGGGCATGCCAGAAAAATACCTGGTGGTTGGGAATTTGATCAGGGATGCAAAAGCAAACATCTTCATGCTCCAAGAGACAAAGTTGTCCCGCAATATGGGTGAGGGTGGACCAAATATGGGCTTGGGATGTAAGTTTGAGATGGCAGAGACGGAGGCACAAGGGGCGTCGGGAGGCTTGATCACAGGGGAGTAAAGATGACTTTGAAGCTGTCGCCATATTGAGGACATCCTTATCGCTTACGGTGTGTCTTAGGCGTAAGGAAGATGACCTCTCTATGGCGGTCACTAAAGTATACGACCCTTGTGGTAATGATAGGAATTTGTTGGCATTCGACTTGGCACAGGTGTACCCTTCTCAGTTCGACGGGGTGTGTATCTTGGGGGGAGATCTGAACATTACGCTGTTGTACATGGAGACCGCACTAGATGTGGGGGCGGGAAGGACGTAGGCTCAGCGGAGTTTCTAGAATTGGTGCACAATTTGGGTTTAACAATATTGGATGCTACAGGTTGCGAGTACACTTGGCGCAATACGGAGTCGAGGTCAAGATTGGACAGGTTCTTAATTTCAATTGAGGAGGTGGAAAGATTCCCGCTTTCACAAGTTTGGTTTCTTCCGCGCGCTCACTCGGATCACACACCCATTGTCTGGTCATCGGGTGAGGTTGGTAGAAGCAGGTACTTCTTTCGCTTTGAACGTTCTTGGATGTTGGAGGAAGGATTCAAAGAAATGGTGGCTGATTTATGGAGGGGATGGAACCCAACTGGCTCGACAATTAGTAGATTTGCACCAAAGCTGGAGCTCCTAAAATCTTTTTTGAAGAAGTTTGGGAGAAGTGTGAGAATTAAATGAAGGGAGAAGAGAGGAGAAACACAAAAGGAGGTAGGTGACTGGATGGGATGGATGACCAAAGAGGGCTGGACAAGAGGAGCTGGCGGAGAGGTCCAGGTTATTGGAGGTGATTTTACAAGAAGATCGGGAAAGAAGAGGTGGAATGGAGACAGAAGTCCAGATAGAGATGGCTACGGGAAGGTGATGCAAACACCAGATTCTTTCATTCCATGGCCTCTGGCAGAAAGAGAAGAAATCTCATCAGGGAGATAGAGGTAGGAGGAAGGAGCGTATATGGGGAAACACAGATTGGGAGCGCGTTGAGAGGACATTTTGTGGAGGCCTCACGAAGAAGGAGAGGAGATGGTTTAGGGTGACGGGGGAGAGGGGTGAAAAATCTATCGATGGATCAGGCGATCGACAAATTGGTGAATCCATTCACAGAAAAAGAAATTAGGACTGCAGTATGGGATCTGAATGCGGATGGAGCACCGGGTCCGGATGGATTTCCGATCTTCTTCTACAGAGAATTTTGAGACCTAGTAAGGACTGAGATCATGGAGGTTCTGGAAGAATTCAGAGAAGGGAACATGGGATTTGATAAGGTTAACAGGCCTTTGTTATTCTTACTCCCGAAGAAAAACCGCCCGGCTAGGGTGGATGATTTCAGACCGATTGCTCTATCTAATGGGATTTATCTTATTATAGCAAAGGTCTTGGCAAACAGACTCAAGATTGACATGGATTCTATTGTGATGGAAAGTCAGACTGCTTTCATTTCGGGGAGGCAAATGGCCGACGGGATGGTAGTGGCATCGGAAATTTGTCTACAATGGAACAGAAAGGGAGCGAAGGGAGTGATGTGGAAGATTGATTTTGCTAAGGCTTATAATAGTGTGGACTGGAAATTCTTATGGCAATCACTGAGGAGAAGAGGATTCCCGGATCTATGGATCGCTTGGATGAAGAGGTGTATCACTACCTCATACCTCTCAGTGTTAGTGAATGGGAGACCAGAGGGGGGTTTCGTTCAGCCACAGAGAGGTGTGAGGCAAGGATGTCCTCTGGCACCTTTTCTTTTTGTGCTTGTAGCGGATGCGTTGGCGGTAATGTTCAGGCAGGAAGTTGAAGGTGGGTGGTGCGAAGGGTTCCGACTAGATGATATATCTATACCTTTGTTGCAGTATGCAGATGACACTGTTCTCTTTCTAGATGGGACGGAGGAGATGATGAGTACATCGGCACAACTTCTGGATATTTTTAGTAGCTTATCAGGGTTGGAGATAAATTTACAGAATTCGGTGGTCATCACCTTCGGTCTGCAAAATGAAGAAAGGATCAGGATTCAAGAATTGCTTGGTTGTCCGTTAGGGGATCTACCAATTTCTTATTTAGGGCTTCCGCTGGTGGCAAGAAGACTAAAGGTTGTAGATTGGGATGTTGTGATAAAGAAGGTGGAAAGTAAATTGGCAGGTTGGAAGGTGATAGCATTATCTAGGGGTGGGAGGCTCGTTTTGTTGAAGTATGTTTTATCACCGATTCATATATTCTTTTTTTTGACCAGATTGATGCCGGTGGGGGTAAGAAAGAAGATAGAAAAGTTGATGAGAAGATTCTTCTGATCCGAAGGGAAGCAACAGAAATCTGGCATGCACCTGGTGGCCTGGGATGAGATCACTCGTCTTAAGAAGCATGGTGGATTGGGTGTACGAGATTTGGAAATGAACAAAGCTTTGATAGCTAAATGATGACTTGGCTACGAGAATGCTGAGGAAGATTTATGGGGTGACCGGAGAGCTTACAATAGAAGCAATTCGTTTTGAGTTATCGTTGTGGCAAGGAATGCGTGAAGTGCTCAGGCTAATTTCACATAGACTATCGCCACAGGTAGGAGATAGAAGGGATTTCAGATTTTGGAGGGAGGATTGGACGGGGGAAGGGACTCTCGATAGGCGATTCCCAAGGCTCTATGCATTGGCTGAGTGGAAGGAAGCAACTTTAAGGGAGTTAGCACAGAGTGGTGAATGGAGAATATCTTTTGCAGCGGTCCTTTCTGACAGAAGAAGGGAGGATTTGGCTAGACTCTTGGAGGCGACGCATTTGGCGAGCGACTTCACTACGAACAGGGATCATTATATTTGGTCAGGCAACAAATTCTCGGTCAAGCAACTGTATGAAGAGTTGAGAAGTGGAGGAGCAGGAATAACCGATCTCGATATAGGCAAGGATATGAAGATCATTTGGAGATGCTGGATACCAAGCATGATCAAAGTTTTCTTATGGTGTCTGAGGAAAAATAAGTTGTGTGACAAGGTGAGGAGGGCAAAATTCTTGGGGACTCAGGAGGCGAGTTGTGATAGATGCGGGGATCAAATGGAGAATGCAGAACATCTCTTTTTCAAGTACGAGTCTTCAACGAAGGTTTGGAGGGAATTGGCTATCCCTTGGTTAGACACGAGCGGATCGATGAGATTTTGGGAGGAAATAAGGAAGGTGGGAGGAAGCTCCACAGATGATGTTTCAAAACCTTTTGCGTCACTTTGGACGATCTGGCTGGCAAGAAACGAGCTCAATTTCAAGAGTCAGAATTTTTACTCAGAAAATATTGTATCACATTGTAGGGCTCTTTTGAACTTCTGAGAGTCTTGATAACTTACGATGTACTCTTGATCTTTATTATTTTAATATAATTTTGTGGCCTCTTTATCATAAAAAAAGACATTGAACTGTAAATTTCACATGCTTTCATACACAAAATCATTGGGTATGAGTAACCAAGCTATTACTATTCATCCTCAGATATAAGAATCCAATTCAATCTCATGACCATGGCGGTATCATCTTATCATAAAGTAGTTGCAAGAACCCACAATTACCTTTTAATCTTTGTCATAGCTCGACAAATAATTTGATAAGCCGATTATTTTTCCTGAGTTTCTGAGTAGGTTAACCGGCGTGTTAACTAATCGATTACCATAAATTAGATCAGATTTTGTAATTTTTTTCTTCTTCATATCTGGACGTGACATGAGCAAGAAAGAGGTTTAGAATTATTTTTCTATTTATAAGGATTGAAAACAAATGACTTATTTTGAATTTTTGACCCCATATTATAGGGTGGATCCTGAAAGATATGAAAGATCTCCCTCTAAGTCGTACGTAGGACTTTCATTGAATACAACTTATTGCAGAATTATATATGTATCTAAATATTTTTTAGATATACGAAACCAACACAATTCATCCTCTTTTCTAACCACTTCCTGGAATTCCCCTCATAGTGCTACTACTCACACTACCAATTAGTGTGACCAACACTATGAACATCTAAGTACTATTTTGAAATTGAAACATAGCTAGACTACCAGCGATGGCTACTTGGTTTCTCATAATGAATAACATCATTAGATCAATACCTCCATGTGCCCAACAACGTGTCCTCCAACTTATGCTACAAAGGGATCGCGACCATCTAAATTTTTACATGGAGCCTTAAGGGTGCATGCCCTTCTCTTGGTAGTATTTACTCCAACTACCCACATGACATAAGAATACCACAATGGCAAAGTACAACATGTCCTTAACCTTCTAGCGCATTCCATGGATGAACTTCTCTAAGTAATTCTCCTTGGGTAATCTATATTGGTAGGAGAATGGCAAGAAAACTCTGTGTAGCGGATCAACAACTTACGAGTCATCATCAACCCCCATCTCAACTCAACAAAATAGCTCCCCTAAACCTCTATCCAACAGTCTAGATAGACTTCACTATGGAACTCATCAACAAACACCTCCTAGGTGATGAGCTCAGTCAAGTGCTCCCTGGTGGTGTATCACCATCACTTATTAGCATATTCTACTAGAGAATACTCTGTAGAAGACAATTGGCTCAAAATGTTAACTTCTTTGTGTTACCCAATACAATAGTAGTTGTTGTGGTCGGTAGATTTGTAGCTTCAAAGCTGTTTTTGCATCAGACATGGTGTATTGTTCCTTTCGTAGTTGATTAATCGAGAATCCAAGGAGTGGTCTTGTCATCCACACAAGGCGGGAGCAACAGTCGATGAAGTGACAGCTCACGAAGGCCTTGATCAAATCAACAATCAACCCACAACAATAATAAAGCAATAAAATATAATATGGATCAAAATTTATTATAAATCCTATAAACAAGTGTATATAGTGCAAGTATATTTAAGGTGTCGAACTCAGAGAACAAAGGATGTAGTTGGATTATTTATTACTAAATAATATGGGTGTGTATGTATATATCTATGCATACACAGTATTCACTTAATGTTTTTGTGGATTTTTTTATAAATTATTTTTTGATTTGTTTTTTATTTTTAATTTCTTTTATATTTTTCTTATTTTTAAATTATTTTTCTTTCTATTATATAATAAGTATATATATGTATATATGTAATATAATGTAATATGTATTAGAAGCTTACCTACTCCATTTTCTTCTTTTTCAATTTTTTTATTTTTTTTGAAAAATGATTCCATGGATTTTCATAATTATATCCCTCTAATATGTCATTCAAATTTCATCAGAAACAGAGACTCCTACGGCCTCCATCCAGACAGTCATTTTTTAACGGTCACAGATTTGCTGTATTTTTCATGTTCTGGATGGAGACCGTAGGAGTCTCTGTTTCTGACGAAATTTAAATGGCATATTAGAGGGATACAATTATGAAAATCCATGGAAGTATTTTTCAAAAAAAATAAAAAAATTGAAAAAAAGAAAGTGAAGTAGGTAAGTTACCTACTCCATGGAGTAGGATCCCTTTCCTCACAATATATGTAGAAATCGGAAAATACAAACAAAAATAATCCTTTTTATATTTTAAATGATTTAAAATATATGTAGGTAATTATAATAATTAATAAGAATAAGTATATAGAATAATATATATATATAGGGGGCCTTTCAAATGAGACGTGGTCCTTCCATCCTTAAGGAAGGCCAACGATCTGGGCCATCAGATTCAAATCCAACGGCATCTTCAATTTTGATGCCTAAAAGGGCATTTTGGTCATCATTTTTTGCATTAATTATGCACATTAATTAATATTCTGAAATACTAATTTTAGCTACTTTTATTTTTGGTATTTTTTCGCAATACCATATTTAGAAAATATCTAATTTTTTGCTGGACGATATTATCTAGGGCATATTTTTGTATTCTCACGTAATTTTTTGTAGAATTTAAGGTTCCTTTTGTAATGACTGCATGTTTTTTGTATAATCCGTTGTTCATTCAAAAAGTCATCCGTTATTTGTAAATTTTGCATGGTTCTGTGTAAAATACAATTCATATTAGTAATTAATGTGTGGTCCTTTGTAACGATTTTATGGTTCTTTGTATAATAAAAATCCTATAGTTTTTTGTAAAAATTGTGGTAGTCATTCACGCTTAATTGATGCGAAGATACAAATCAAATTTGTATAAAACGCATCTAAAATGTTTAATGCACATCAATATATACAAGATCTATAAAAAAATATAATTTTCATTCGCAACCATCTGATTCGTAAAAATACATAACAAATTTGTATAATACATATCCAAATTGTATAATACAGACTAATATTGTAGGTTACAAATCAATAATGTATCAAACTGCGAATTGTTCTTCATCCAGGACTGGGTGCATCACTTTTTTATCGGAGTCGCTTGCATTAAGAACGTCTCTGATAGTCATCAATGAGTCTGCACATCACGTCGTCAACTCCGCACCACGATCAGACAATCCATCAAAGCCGACGTGTACGAACCGATTTGCTCCGATCTCTAGGTCGTTGACGCGATCTGCAATGCAGTGGTCTCACTAATATATATAAATCCTACTGCATATCTTTATCCCATATATAAATCCAATGCAGATGGATCCCCTTGTGATGATGGTAAAGATGAAGATGAAAGGAGCATCTGGATCTCACCTCGAGGAAGACGAACCTCTTGCCGATCATGTCGACGTCCTCCTCCTCCTCCCTATTTTTTTGCCGATCATTCGAGAACAGCGACGACGGAGATGGAGATGTACAACGCCCGACGTCCTCCTCCTCCCTGTTTTTGTGCGTGAGATTTTGAAATGAATGGAACACAATGCCCGACGTCCTCCTCCTCCCTAATTTTGTGCGTGAGATTTTGAAATGAATGGAAAGATTAGGAGAGAGATTAATGAGGAGATATTTTAGATTATTATATACTATATTTAGATAATGAATAATGACCAAAATAGGTTTTTGGTTAATTAAATAATAATAATAACACACCTTTAATGACAATCGTTGGATTAAATATGGACGTGTGAGATCGTTGGTCTTCCATATGGATGGAAGGACCATGTCCTATTTGAAAGATATCCTATATGGATTTCTTTCAAATAGGACGCAGTCCTTCCATAGTTAAGGAAGGCCAGCCATATATACACACACACACACACTATATATAGGGTATCTTACTTATAAATATAGCTATATGGACGTCGGCAAGTTGACGACCTTTAAGAGATGCATAGAAGAATATATTTGAACATCGGTATCCAGAAAACCTAGATATTTGAGGAATCTTTTAAATTAACTAGTAAGGAATAAAGCAGGGAAACTAAGTTTACAAAAATAACGTGATTATTGATACTTTCTTCAAATCACGATTTTATTGTTGAAAATTTGCAAATGTAAATTAACATTATTTAGAAGTTGATATTTGCGAACTCGAAGACCTTTATGCTCACAAATCGAATGCCCTTGTTTACAATATTAATCTTAACTTTTTGGAATATTATTATAAAGGCTAAAATATAGTTTTTTATTAAATTTTTAAAAAGAGGAAGATTTAATTTCCTAAAAAATCGAATTAAAAGGATATTACATTGACATTTGCACAACTACCATCCTTCAAAATTAAAATATCTCAAATTTTGTCTAAGTTTTATTTGCACCCAGACACGATTTTC
Organism: Ottelia alismoides; assembly: GCA_037367405.1. Lineage (NCBI taxonomy): Eukaryota > Viridiplantae > Streptophyta > Magnoliopsida > Alismatales > Hydrocharitaceae > Ottelia > Ottelia alismoides. Next base: position 59,535 of record JAZKJV010007161.1, read on the forward strand.
TTATATTCTTTTTAATACATTCGCAAAAGATTTCATTATATTCATCTAATTGCATTCATCAACCTCGATCTCTATCGCTCATTTTCACTTGAGCAAATATATGATTCATCCCATGTTGTTGCGGATGCTTTCTTTTTAAATGCATTTTTCTTATTCACCTCTTTCATTTCCACCTTGTCTTTACTCTGAAGTGAAAATTACATTGCCATATATCCTTTCTTCTTGTGATTGTATCAAATGATTTGCTCATCATTAATTATTTTAGAAAAGCTCTTCTTTGAGTTTCTTGACTCCTAGACGTAGTTGCAGAATTCTCTAAAGATGAACATGATATCTTCTTCCTTGTATGTTCTTGTTTCAGGGACAACTTGAGCAAGTTGCCTCCTATTCTTGTCCAACTCTAGCAATCACACTCTATCAAGTGCTCTCGCAAACCTCCATGACATTTCAAAAGGCATAAACACTATCCTCAGTCACCTCCGAATGCCATGCCTTCTAATAGAGGTCCACCACCTGGCCAATTGTGCCCCCACAGTCTTCTGGTCGTGTCGAGCGTCCAAATGCTCCTTACTCGAAGCCTCCAACAATGCAAAAACGATAGAATAGTACTGCATATGGATATGCACCTGACCTAGATTCAAGAATAGTTCACCACTTGTAGAATTCAGTTAGTGAGATACGAGTTCGACTCTAATTGTACATTGGGAATGAATTGTCGTTATAAATGATTTTACTTTGATGTAGTCTCTATATGGACGACATGTGAAGTGGGCAAACCAACGGTCATATGTGAAAGAGCCAAAAGAGCAATCTCCATGCAACTCCTTTCGACCTCTCATCAACACCACTATGTTATCCCCTTATCACTCCTCTCCTCGGTAATCCGGTCCCCCCCCCCCTTCTTGCCTCTCTCCTCAATGATCATCCCTCTAAGTCTACCTTCTTGCACTCCATCAAAGCCCTCGATGCCATTGTCCTTATTCCTCTCTATGCACCTCCTTCACCAGCCCTCCTCTACCTTTACGTCGACTACTCCGTGCCAACTCCCCTCCCCGCATATCCTCTGCAAATGCACCTCCTTCGCCAACAGATAGCCTCCATCAACACCCTATGTGCCAATTGCCAGCTACCTCCTCCAATAGTTCGTTTTTGTGCATGTATCAATGTGAATAATGCAAGTATATGTATTATAGTGCTTACTATTGTAAATATGAGTACATATTTTTGTGAAATTCAATAGTCTGTATCTGAAAGACTTTGTTATTAAAAGAGTTTTTGTACTCGAAATCATTGTTTGTGTGGCATTGCAAACTTCTCTGTGTATGTGATGTTTATGTATGAATGGGTGCACCATTTTGTATGTTATAGAAGTATTTGGTATAAATTTGTCTACCGTTGTAGCCTTGAGAAAAATTTCATGGATGTATGCATTCTTTAGTATGGTTGGTGTGGAAAGAGGTTTTTATTATCAGGTCATCTTTTGTATGAAAATACATGATTTTTTTTATGTTAGATAAGTGGTTGGTATAAATAAGCTTATTGCTATGGATATGAAAGTTTTTGTGGGTATATTCATTCATTGATATGGTCATATTATGTATGTCAGTGCTGAATTGTGTATGTTAGATAAGCTATTGGTATAAATAAATTTATTCTTGCAAATATGAGAGTTTATGTAGGTATATTTGTTTTTTTTTCTGTAGTTGGTGGGGAAGGATTTTTTTATTGTCGAGTCATATTTTGCATGGAAGTGTAAGATTTTGTATGTTAGATAAGTGTTTTGCATGAACAAGCCTATTATTTTATATTTAAGAAAGTAGTTGCAAATATATGAATTCTTGGTACGTTGGTGGCAAAGGGCCGGAGTTTTGCGTCGATGTGTCATATCTTGTATGGAAGTGTAAGATTTTGTATTCTAGATTATTATTTTGTATAAATGTGCTTATTGTTATATATCTAATAATATTTTTCTGTTTATATTTGTTCTTTGGTATGGCCAGTGGGGAAGAGTTTTACGTATCGATTAGCCGTATCTTGTATGAAAGTGAATATTTATTAATGCTAGATGACTGGTTAGTACGAATGTGTCTACTGGTTGGTAAGGAAGTGACGTGGTGTAAAGAATGCACTGGAAATTGTTGGAGATTGCTCTTTTGGGTCGTTCACATATGACTGTTTGATTTTCCACGCATCATGAGTCTTCCTTCTAGAGACTACAACGAGATTTTTCTCGGACCGGGCATAGTCCTCTCAGTAAATCCCGGTCAGGACATCGCATGAAATTTTTTCTCAGTCAGGGCTTGACTTGGCGAACGGTTCGCCGATCGACGAACCATTTGCTATCAACGATATTCCGGAAAACTTTTCAATTTTATATTATAAAAAATAATATATATAAATATTTGAAATTGAGAATCAGCAAATGGTTTACCCATTCTCAATTTCCGGAATAATATGTGTGATGTACTGTGCTGGATCATAATGACATATTACAAAGAAATTGTTGGGAGACGGGCAACAAGCTGCGCCGCCAATCCTTTTTGGATGGCAAATCCAATTCGCCGTTCGCCGAATATATAATATATTCCCTTTGTAATATATAAGAATAATATTATATATTCCCTTTATAATATATAATATATAATATATTCCCTTTATAATATATAAGAATAATATTATATATTATTTTTATGTATGATCGGCGAACCGTTCACCGAATCATATCCTGACTGAGAAAAACTTTCCTGTGATGCCCTGATCGGGAATTACAGACAGGACTATGCCTCTCGACTACAACAAAGTCTGCTGTAAAACCTTTTACAGTAGACAATTCACTCTTACTGTGTGCTACCCTTTTTAATAACTCCATTTAACATCAAAATAGAAGGTATTGACTCCAGTCGACCTGACTCCGTGGTCAGAGTATCCATAACCGCTGAATCCATGGCCCTGGACCCCTATTAACCCATCAAAATTTCCTCTTCTTCCTCAGCCTCAACCACCTGTTGAACAGTTATTGTCTCCTCCGCATTGGCACCGACTTTAGAGTTGAATCCACAACTGACATACCAACATAGAACCTTGCACAGAAACATGGAGTGAAGAAGTCCGACATTGGCCTTAGGGTACCCAATACGTCCACCATCATCTCAAGGCCAACCCAACCTCAAGCCATCACAAACAACTGCACTGAATACTCCAAATGGAAACACCAATCATCCAACAGTTCAAATTTGACATCTCAGGGCAACTTCCACCCACGAAAGGATCAGATGCACTGCCATAGGATGATATAGAGGCCCTATGTACAACATGAACGGTGCAACAATGGTGCAACCTCCCCTTTTAGCATGCGCTCTTCCTCCCATACCAAAAGGTTTGCATGCACTAACCAAGGAGTAGATCGTCTGCTATTGTTAAAACTACACCACAATATGTTGTGACTTGGGTATTTGTTTTATACAATTTCTAATATTCGAATTTGTACTCATTTCAAAATGGATATTAGATATGGATATCACTTAGACTTTTGTGAATATTCACATTCATGTTCATACTTCCATTTTAGTACATAAATATAGTCATAGATTTATTTATAATTGTGTAACAATATTTTATGATTGTATTCATTATTATCATACATACTCTCCATCGACATTAACCTGATGGTTGTATCATATATACCTCCCTCTCTAGGTCACCATAAAAGAAGCAATTCTTCACATCTAACTAAAAGATGGGCCAATTCTTATTAGCTACAACGTATAGAACCATCATGTGAATGTTTGGTTGTAAATACCTTCACAAAGGGAAAAGGGTCTCAGAATAACTGATGTCGTGGGCCTGAGTGAAGCCTTTCGCTTAAAATCGAACCATCAGGTGAATGCTTGGTTGTAAAAGACCCATCTGTAGGCAATTTAGGTCATGCCTGGAAGATATGGTGCAAGGTCCCACGTGCCCATGGAATTAAGTGCATCCATCTCTTCATCCATGGCATGTTTCCAGCCATGGTCATGAAGATAATTTTTATATTCAGAAGGAATGACAATTACGATAAAAGATCTGTAAAATTCATGACATAATTGGATAGACTATCAGTAGAAGTAAGAAATGACAGGATATGTAGTGCATATTTCCTTTTGGGTTTCCGAAGCGTAATAGGAATATATGAAGGAGCATCTAGATGTGCAGTGGTAAGGTCACTTGAAGAAGGTTTATCATCCTGCAAGAATGGAATAGGTAAAGGAACTGACTCATGATATATACCGTGCTTCCATTTGTAAAAAGGGTTTAATGGGGCTGCCCCATAAGGGAAGCTAACTTGGCTCCCCCCCCCATTTTTCCTATTTTTTTGAAAAATTCTCCCATGAAATTTCATCACTATATCCCTATATTATGTCATTCACATTTCATAGGAAACAGAGACTCCTACGACCTCCATCCAGACAGTCATTTTTTAACGGTAACGGAATTGCTAAAATCGATCATGTCTTAATGGAGGCCGTGAATCTCTGTTTCACATGAAATTTGAATGACATAATATGGGTATATATTGATGAATATCTATGGAAGTAATTTTCAAAAAAATAAAAATAGGAAAAATGAGGCGGGGGGAGCCAAGTTAGCTCCACCGGGCAGACCCATTTTTCTCTTGTAGAAATGGATACATTAAGGGAACTCCAAAGAATATCACTAATATACTTAGCGAAGTAGCTAGTCTTTTCGAAGAAGGTGATATCTGTAGAAATGTGATTGTTGTAATTGACATTGTCATAACATCTATAACCGGGCTCGAGAATACCAAACTAAAGGTTACTTCATTGCATGAACAAATAATTTATCAATAGTATGAACACTACAACAAAATTGAGCTATAGTGACGGTTTTGAAAAACTCCGTCACTAAAATAGCCGTTGTTAAATATATAATGACGATATTATTCGTTGTGAAATGAGTTTTCGTAGTCAAAATTAACAACGAATATCATATCTGTCGTTATATTATTAGCGACGGTCTATATAGTGACGCTTATCCATTGCTATTTTTCAAAATATCAACTAATCGTCGCTATTTTTTTAGTTCAAAATTTAGCGACGATTAATTAAAATTTTGAAAAATCGCAACGGATAAGCGTCGCTATGTGGACCGTCGCTAATGATATAATGGCAGATATGATATTCGTTGCTAATTTTGAGTACAAAAACTCATTTTTGCAACGAATAACATCGTCATTATACATTTAACAACGGCTATTTTAGTGACGGATTTTTTCAAAACCGTCACTATAGCTCAATTTTTTTGTAGTGGAAAGTGATGAATAAAGGCAGAGCAACCAAAAATTCTCAATGACAGAGAAAAGGTTCCCTCATCTTTATATAAAATGCAGAATTGATTTATCTCATTGAAAACCGAAGAGGGTACCCGATTGATAAGGTATGTGGCATTAAGATTGTCATCACCCCCAAGGTTTTAGGGACTTTCAATGAGTAAGGTGGGTATAAGAAATGTCTAGAAGATGATGAAGTTACATTTATGTCGTGAAGTGTATGAACTTGAAGTTTGATGCATGGTATCCTAAGTAACAAATAAAGTAGTCAAATTTAATTGAACAAACACAAGAACGTTTCGGTTTTGAACATCTTAATGCATTCAGAGAAATATATTTTTATGAACTCGAAAAAGAACTTGACAAATTGATTTATCTTTGACCATTTCTTTATTAAATACACCCAAGAAGATCTATAATAATCATAAACAGTATCAACAAACTATTTATGACTTGTCACAATATGTATCGGACATGGTCTCCAAATGTCATAACGTACTAAAGAAGAAGACAAGGAATAATAAAGCTCAATCATTTGAGCAAAATAAACTCAGTGATGTTTGTCAAACTAGCATGCTTCACACTAAAAAAATCTCCAGCGAGGTCAGCTCAAGAAACACTTGAGAAAGTTGCGGCAAAAGGATGATTAAAGAGTAAAAGCCATAGAAATGAGCTGGCAGAAACAAAGATAACACTATCAAAATAGAATCTACATCGATATCAAGTTGGTGTAGGACATTATTCTCATGGCCCCCACCATAAATCTTCATCATCAAAATATTTTGAAATTAATACACATAATTTATGAACATACATAAGCTCAAAAGAAAACAAGAGTGTAAAAACTCTAGATAGCTTGAATTGGAAGAAACCTCCATAGTCCTAATGGCTGTGATTGATGAGTGGGCATTGTTGACTAAGAGAGGACAACTTCTCCCGTCAAGTGAGTAGATATATTATAGTTAGTTATCTATGATGGCACTGAGGCAGAAGCTGATTTGCGATGGCACCTGAGATAGTTGTTGAGTCACAGTAGTAGTATTTTCACAAATAGGAGAGCTCTGATAGTAGTTGCATGAACCTAGAGTAGTTAATTTGTAGCAGAAAATTGGATGGCAAGTCTTGTCGACCCACGATCAAGGGTTATCTCTATAGTAGATGCGTCATAATTAGGCACCCATACCAATTGTCTATGGTGGTTTGTTACTTTTTTTTCCCAACACCTCTCTTAGGGGTGGTTGAACATGTGGAACTAAAAGAAACAAGAGTATATGCGACCACAACGATGAACAGAGATAGGGCGTCAGCCTCCTCGAGAATTGTAGCAACCACCTCATTAAGATGTCACAAGAAAAGTACAATTCTATGCAACTTGTGTAGGATTTTTCTATCCAGTAGAAGTTTTAAGTTATTGCAGTTGACCAAAGATGACCTTGATAGAAGGAAGAGTATCGGACATAAGAAAGTGGTTCTTTACTATATGATAACAAGGATGAAGACTGGCGAGGGATTTGTAAACATACCATCCATATTATTTTACCACATGTTTGGCACAACAAGCTAGTTGGAAGATGGCAAGTTCCTTATATAGGTGAGCTACCGATAATATTCCACGAGCAAGGAATCTCTCTGAAAGAGGACTAAATCTACAAGCAGATATCTATAAATCGTGACTTGGTAGTCTCCTAGGAATATGCATAAATCAATTCATTCCACATGTCCTTTATCAACCTCCTTGTACAAGAGATTGGCAGCAATGTTGGGCTCGGCACTGTTGGTCATCCATGTCATGACCTGATAATTTTCACTCAACCATGAATCGTAGTCCTTGTTAGTTTCCTTCAAAGGTTCCTTTGTTAGAACATATGCATTCCTCTAACCACTGATGAACACCTTGAAGGCCTGAGACCGCGGCACACGATTGTATATGCCCTTGAGTTTGATAGAAGTCCTCTAAACCACGATGGAAGATGTAGATATTAGGGGCTTGGTCTCGACTAGGGTCATGATCATCGTGGTTAGGGAGAAATCAACGAATTGCGGAACCAATTTAGTCACGTATGAGGAGTAGCAACAATAATGGGTGCTTGGAGCTTACACATACCAAAACATATGGCGACGCAAGAGAAGGGTAGCTAGGGATGCAGTTCGCAATCAAGGGGCCCCATGCGAGGTGGAGATCACACATAAGAGGGTATGCTAGGGCTCCAACATCAACGCTACGGGCTGTCAGGTCCGGTTAGGATGCTAAAGGCCCACGTAAAGTCCCTTAAGAACATTGGAGGTTCGTGCATGCAAGAGCGTGTGAGGATAAATGGTTTTGCATTGAAGATTCCACACAAGGTGGGGAGAAATCGGCGCAAGAGAGGATTTATGGTGGCAGTAGCGATTTGGAGGACGAACTTCGATCATGATGTCTCTCTAATATTATGTTGAGAAAAACTGAGAACTCAATGAAATGAATTTTATTTACAGGTTAGGATTTCTTATATAGCATGAAACATGCTACAAGGAAAAAGACTTGTGGTGACAACTCTGTGATGATGGGAAATTGTAATGACCAAAAAAATGTCACCAGGTCCTCTTTTTGGGAAAATTACATAAATATACTGAAATCAAATTAATGAAAATCACATTTGTGCTAGTGGGTGAATATAATAAGCTTCATAATTGTGGAAATAAATGTAATTGACCACGTCGATCAATTACCCAAATCACAGCCATGCTTTTCCTTAAAAACATAAATTCGTTTCTTAAAACCCTATAAAACGATCAATTTCCCAAATCATGGTCGTTTGTTGCCTCACGATCTTTGAGAATACCCTAACACTAACCTCACATCTGTTCTCTACAATGGTGGGGCTTGGTGGCAGAGGGCGATGCGAAGGTCGAGGCGGAAGGCAAGGTGGAGGCGGAGGGCATGGTAGAGGCGGAGGTCGAGGTGAAGGTGGAGAGTAAGGTGAAGGTAGTTGGAGAGATGGAGCCAGAGGTCGAGATGGAGGTAGAGGGCGAGGTGGAGTTGAAGGTCGGCGTGGATGGCGAGGTGGAGGGGGAAGTCGAAATGGAGCCGGATGTCTAGGTGAAGGCAGATGGCGAGGTGGAGCTGGAGGTCGTGATGGAGGCGGAGGGCGAGGTGGATCTGGAGGTCGTAAAGAAGACAAAGAGCGAGTTGGATTCCGAGATCAGGACGGAGGGTGAGGTAAATACGGATGTCGAGATGGATATGTAGGTCGAGGAGGAGCCGATAGCCGAGGTGGAGGGCACGGTGGAGACGTAGGTTGAGGTGTTGGAAGAGGCGGAGGAAACTGGCAAGGGGTGAGGGTGGGCAATGATCAGTGGTCTGAGGCTGAGGGTGATCTGCGATGGACAAGTCGTGAGGGCTATGGGTTGTGTATGGATCGCAATGCCAATGAGAGATGGGCAAGGGTAGTAAGTGGTGACAGATGTGAAGAATGGAGGGGAGGGGTGGATGGCGGTGATCCATATGTCGAGGATGAACGACAGGGTGCAGGGCGACAGGGTGCAGGGGCGATGGGAGATGGATGGAATGCAAGGTCTATGGATTGTGAGAGAGGAGAAAGCTGGAGGGCAAGGGTGGATGTAGAGGGTGGTGATCGTTGGGGTGAGTATGGCCAGCAAAACACAATGTCTGTGAGAGGGGATCTAAGCAGTAGGGCACTGTCTGGTGGTAGAGATGAATGTCAGTGGACGATGCTGAGTGCGGAGAGCCAGCGTAAATGGAACGACATGCAAGGAGCTAGGATTGTGGGTGGGTGGAGCTCTGTGGCAGTAGGCGGTGTAAGAGGCTATGTGCAGATGCCAAGTATGCAGGCTGAGAGCAATAATCAACCGATGGAAGATGCACAAGCTGGACAATCTGACAAACATGCAGTTGATGATTGGAGGGTGGAGTACGAGAATATTAGGTAAAATTTCACATTTTAATCTTACAATCCACAAACCCATGCAATTTATATTCTTTTGTGAGTAAATTCATATATGATATGTAGATAGTGGATTTAATAACATATTAGAATTATATACTATACAAGAAAATGCTCAAGTTGTATTTAGCATGGGCGAAGCGTAATCGCAGGTCTTTGCGATATGATCAAATAAAATGGCAATGTATTTAGGAGCTCGGATGAGATCACGGTGTCTCTGAATTATGAGGATATATGATTTTTGTTTTGAAGGTATAGATATGTGGATTTGAGGGTATAGTGGTGAGGTGGTGGTGAGGTGGGAATGCCACTACCAAACACGTTCTCGAACCAACAAAGATCTGTTTTTGCCATTTATACTCTGGTGCATTAGATCACCCACTCCCTTTAACCACTAGCCATGGTAGAATCTAATTCACAGCTAGGAAGGGGATGCAAGCGAATGAATTAATATTATTTGACTTTTGAATTATATCCATGTGCATTTGTTCTATGATGTGTGCCATATGTACACCTACGAAGCTTCTGATATTGTTGTAGGAATGCAAAATTGTTTAATATTTTATAGTTCATCCTACTCTATTTGTTTCCTAATTCATCATATTATGTACCACCACCTAATTTTTCCGCACTTGTCAAAGCATGTCTGATGCATTTAGGAATGTGTTGCGATGCTTCTCGAATCAAAATTTGTCAAAATGAGTGTACATTCTACAGAAAATCATATTTCTGGGAAGGAAGGATCTGTCATGTACAAATCAGTTGCTTCTGTCCACAATCAATATAGGAACAAGACCTTATTATATGGAGAGCGTCTGACCTCGTCATTACGAGCAGTATCACATGAAACCTGTGATTACATGCATACAATTCGATGATCAACGGAATTCGCGGAATGGATAAAAAAATGGTGTAAGAGAGCATTTTGTGTACACAGACTTGGAGCAAAATTGCCAGGACACGCATCTAATTTTTGGCATCGTCAGCCCTGAAGCAACTTCTAAAAAGAAACTGTGAAATCATGTTCAAAATCGACTGGTAAGCGTTTACCCTGAGATCGGAAAATGGCGAGAGACCCTAAGATCATGTATGCTTTTGATTGTTGATCATTTGAACTAGTTGTTTCAACACAACTTAAATCTAATCGAAGTTGCACCGATACATAATTTTTTACACTGTTACAAGTTTGTCATTAAACCATTCTTTAAGTGTGATTTAGTACATATGTAAAGGTACATGCTAAGATGCACTCGCACACTTATGATTAAACTGGTTTTTCAGTCGTTTCTTTTGAAGGGAAGTTGATATTTGTTATTCTTAGGGCCCCCTCTACCCTATCAAAGGATCCTACTCATCAAATTCCAATACGCAACAAGAGCACAAGTTCTCTACCCATATACACCACTCTGTACTCCTGTGAGTTATTTTGTGTGTTCAAAAGAAGATCATAACCTTGCAAAGCATTCTCAACTCTCCGTGTCCTTCTCTCACAAGCTTTGCTATCTCGAAAACTTTCTGCTACAATTCAGATAACTTGCATTTACACACTCACTGCATCTTTTAAAGATCCTATTAGAATATTGTATTTTATCTTTATTATTGGTTAGAGATGTTCTGTGTGGAGGCTTTTCTTTTTAAATAGAAGATAAATCCTAGTGTAAGTTTTGTATATTGAGGCGTTCTACGTGAAAGCATTTCTTTTTGTATAAAAGATAAATGTCGTAAGCTATATGCAGTAGGGGTACATCAGAAGCAGTTCTAATAGTGAGAGTTTGTAAGTCCTATGCAGACCAAGCTCAGGCACAGGAGGTAGCCCAAATGTCCGGTGAACATGTATAAACCTCTTCGCATTGTAGTTTTCTTGTTGTGGATTACTTCAGTTGATTATTACCTTACTTGTTTTTAAATTGATCTTTTTTCGGATAAACATTACACCACCCCCCGTGTAAAACAGTAAAAATGATATAAAAAATCTAAACACGCTTCGTTTGGATGCAGGTATCATCTATTATATTTCTATGCAATATCTGCGTCTTCTTTACCCCAAAATAAGAAGTAAGCCCGACCTGAACTTTTATCTCTCCTTATTGTTTATTGTTTATCTGTTCTCCAAACGAAGAGGTAGTTATTCAAAAGGACTTGAGGATGCGACTGCTCATCAGTAGACACTTGCTGGTTACTAGGGAGCAGCATGCCCTTTCCTTATCCAAACAAGATCAATCAGATTTATTTCTGTACAACACAGTCTGTTTGTGTTCTTACATCATCAGCAGCTCACATGGTTACATAATTAAGAATGCCACAGAGAGTGATATTGATGCTTTATATTTTCATCAGATGAGATTTACATCTGAAAGATTGCACGTGGGAGGGGTGCCCTCTTAAGATCTACCTAATGGGAGAGTGTACGCCACAATTTGTTGCCGAGGGGTACTTGCATTTCACGGCTTTTGTCGTTACTAATTTTCAATCTTTTTGAATATTATTTTTTCCTTTTTTGCACTTTCTTAATGTTTAATTATTGTGTTATATTTGTATTCGACTACCATCATAAAAGCTAAAGCCTTATAGAATCAAACATTGCCACCCACTCAATTGAAGTTTGAGTATGGATTTGGGATGTCATATAGCCTAGCCGAATCAATCCATGTAGACTCCAGAGGCTTACCGATCAAGACTAGAACTCGAGAGGATATTTAACCACTTCCGAGTAAGTTGAAACCTCTGATGTATATGGAGAGAAGAGGTGAATTCGGTAGAGTATTTAGAAGGTCAAGGAAGGCTTCTTTTCCTAACTCAAAACTCGATGGCATAAATATTAGACATTCAAAAAGTGAAACTACTCACCAACAAACATAAAGTGACACCATTAGCATAATCTTTTCTTCACCAAGTGATTCCTTAAAACTTCAATTTGTCCCATTTATTTTGAAATTGATTGACCCTCTCGTTTGTTGCTTTTTTTTATAGTTTGTGTTATTGATTATTCAGTACAAATACAAGAATATATGATCTGTTAAATTTTGTTAACTATAGTATTTTGTTGCCAAACGTATGTACGCCTAATAGATTCACTTGGATTTTGATTTTTGTTGATGAAGTGCAAGGAATGTGAGTGGTTGGAGCAAAATGGCAGTGGGTGAGCAGATAGAAAACATGCAGACTGAGGGTCGTGATCGAGGGACTGAATGTGAAGATATATAGTAGGTAAGAAATACACATTCTATTATGGTCAAGTTTTCTTTAGAATATACTCTTAGCATATAAATAATAATGAATACCCTTCACAAAAGTTTATTTTGTTTGTTTCCAAGTAACATCATTTTGCTTATTGGGAAAATTCTTTAGGATCTTTAGTTAATTCTCCATGCTCTTTATCTAAACATAGAATCTCCTTTTCATGGAGACAATAATTTGATGTGAACTATCTCAAATACCATCTTGAATATGCATATTTTTAGGTACATTCCCAAAAATGATCATATCAAACACTATATTTAGGCACAATTTTAAGGCCACGTAGCTCCATTTGAACTCATAAATTGACCAAATCTACGTAATTGCCTGGTCAATATAGATGATTAAATATTTTACGAACATCTTATAGTTCTCATTTGTAACACGTACAAATGGATGACGTAAGATGTTCTTATAATATTGCATTTATCTTGGCTTTCCTTAATTCGGAGGTTCCGAACTAAGGAGGTGCATAAAGATTCAAATTCTACTATAAGGCAATTGTTGTTACATGCAGAAGTTTATATTTGAGTATATATTTTGGTAGCATATCCCCACTCCTCTTTAGTATACCAAATCAATCTTAATCAGATTTAATTATTGTCATTTCAGTGACAATTTGATATTGTCACTTCAGTGACAATTACATATGGGTTATGGATTAATGTGAGAGCTCACATAGATAGTGTAGCTGAAATCCTTTGCAATGTACTTTGATGATATAATTTGATATGGAATCTTATGAAACAAACCAGGATTATATAATGAAATGCTAAGCAAGTCTTAACTTGCTTTCACAACATTACTTCATGTAAGCAGTAAGGATCCTCATTACTTCATGAAACCAGCATCCTTTGCTTGTGAGCAGTAGTTTGTTGCAAGAAGGATGTCTTGTCTTTTTAATATTGCAGATGATAAAGAAAAGAAGACAGTGTGCTTTTGGGATGGACCTCTTGGAGAGTATCGGGGATTCGGATAGGGAGGGTTTAGCGAGGACTTTTGGATGCTAGAATTGAGAAGTTAGTTGCACCTACTTTTTGAAGTTGGAGCTTATTGTCTAGCCAGTGGGATCCAATTGTTCGGACCACATGTAATTTCAGTGGGAAAAAGACCTTGTGAATTTTAAAGTGGCCCTTTGGATGGGACGAACTAGTAGGTGGACTGCAAGATCATATTGGAAGTTGGATGCCTTACTCCAGCTGAAAGTCTGGTTTAAGCCCATTTAAGTGGTCTAATGGTTAGCGGTGTGCCTTCCATCTAAAGTTCCAGAGTTCAAACTTCACCAATTACCCTTAACCAAAAAAGCATGTTGCTTGTTGCCTCTGGTGGAGATGGATCCTACTTGTAGGTTCAGGTTGTACTTTCTATGATTTGGAGAAAGGAAATTGGCCGTGTGTTCTTTACCTGTTCATCATGGCAGAGGCCCTTTGCTCGGCTCCTCGCACATCCGTGCATCCTCGTGATCAACAGCAGCCTCTCATGCATCTGCATGGTAACATGACACACACATTCCATACATTGGATCGTCTTTCATCACTCTGTAATTCTTATATAACATATACACCAGTTTTATCCTCCTCAAGTGTCTTTGAGTTTAGTTATAAGGAATAACGGGCAGAATGATCGCCAGTTGAGATGAGCAGAAGGACGAGGAAGAAGGTGGCAGAGAAGAAACGCAGCTGGGCCATTGCAACAGGGTGCAGAAATCAACAAATCAAGTGCTAGAGGAGTGGGAACTAAGAGCTGAGAGGAGAGGTATCGGTGCTCTGTGGGGTGGTACTTATAGCCTCTCAACTACTGCTTTTATTCAACTTCTATTGCAGCACATCCATGAGAACAAGGTATAGCTGTCATTATTTTTTATAGTAATTATCATCTGATGATAGTTGATAGAGTTAAAACTATCAACTATCAAGCTCAAATATTATTCCAAGTAATGTTATTCTTGCTATAAGGACTTCTTTATGCATAAACCAATTTATCTTTTCACGATTCTTGTCCATTTCATGAAAAATGAGATAAAGATTAAAACAAGAGTTGAGAAAAGATATGATTCTTGTCTGTTTTATACGAAATTGACTTTGATGGACTTCAAATTTCTTTGAATACTTTTAATGCACGTTTCTAGTTTCTTACGTTTTATGCTTTGAATACCTTATAACATGTTGGTACATATTTTCTTTTGTGCAAATACAAAATTTCAGATATCATTTTTCTTAAATCCTGAAGATTAACGGACATTTAATGCTTATTTGTGCTTAAGGGCTTCACAGTATATCTACAAAATTTGGACTTTGACTGTTGTCTCAGGAGTAGAGACAAACGCGGATCCCTCACTGGTTTTTAAAACCTTGTTTTGCTGCTTATTTACTTGTGATATACAAGCAAAATAAAGGCCCATCGATCCTACAAACAAGAAAAACTAACTGTAGTTACTGAAATACAGATCAAATACACAAACTTCTCTGTAGCGAACGCCGTTTTTTTGCGTCAAACTTTCCATTTTGAATCTTTTTCATGGTCCAAGATCATAACTTTGTTGGCTCATCATGTTTCAGAAGAACTTTCAGAAAACGTGGTCATCCATATTCAGCAAATTGAGGTTGATGCAGAGCGTCTGTTATTAAATTGTGCATAGAATCGGCAGATTTGCATCTGCGTCGTCCGAATATCAGCGAGGGAGCTCGTCCTAGGAAGTCCAGTCGGCGGCACTGCCAA
Organism: Ottelia alismoides; assembly: GCA_037367405.1. Classification (NCBI taxonomy): domain Eukaryota; kingdom Viridiplantae; phylum Streptophyta; class Magnoliopsida; order Alismatales; family Hydrocharitaceae; genus Ottelia; species Ottelia alismoides. The sequence goes on from JAZKJV010007161.1 coordinate 74,760, forward strand.
CGCGAGGCATGTTGTTGATCCTCGACTAGCAGTCCACTTTGAAGTTGGCACCACACATGACGCCTTCGCTGTCCACCCTCGGCATCGCCTTCATCCTGTTCATTGGTTGTTCGAAGCTCCTCAGACCTCCCTCGCTGTGGAACATGCACCCTGCAGAGAATCAAGTATGCGCACACCTCAGATCTCTGTTGTGGATAGCAAAAGATTGCAGTTTCTGTAAACTTACCGGCAGGAAAAGGCGCGAAAGACCGGCCGCAGCCGTCTTTGATCGTATCCAGCTCGTTCGATATCGCTACAGATCCATCGGCAGCAATGCCCCAGTATAACGGGATTCCTCTGTCTGAGCTCTGCAGGTGAATTCACAGTTCAGATCCATTCACGTAAGTTCATCAAAACTGACAAACTCACCATGGCACAGAATACTGCACCAGCCTTGCCATCGTAGACGACAAATGTAAAGCTCCCGTCGAGGTCCTTGACAAAACAAATAAGCACAAATATGCATGTATGTGTTGAGGTGCAACTTTGTAGATAATTGTGGATAATTCATTGTAAGATTGGCATGCTTATTAATATAAGGAAATTGGAGCACGTATCATGTGTATATTGGTTTCGATTTGTATGGGTTTCTCCCAGACAAAATATGCACAAAATTAATAATTGGTCTAGACTGTTAATGTTGTGGTGACTTATGAATTTCGTCACCACATCCAACCTACCTTTATGACTGTAGTGACGAAATAGCTGTCAAAATAAGCATTGTTACTAGTCATCACATACTCTGGTGACGCGACTTGTGTAGATAGAGTTGTGGTGACGAACTATTTGTCATATTAACCTTTTTCGTCACTACAAGTCATTAATTTGTCATTTCAGTTTTGTCACTAGAAGCCTATTTTGTTGTAGTGACTAGTACCAAATAAGTGGAAACTACGTAATAGTCTCTGAAGATTACCAATAAAAACAAAGAACTTGGAAATAAACTAAAATACATAGAAACCATGCCAATGGCTATTTTTGCTAAATGCGTTCATCGAGGACAACAACGATGAGTAGCATAACTTAGACACGCAAACATAAGTACTCTCTCAAGCGATCATGTGCCCCAAAACAATGGAGCATATGATAAGGGATAAAACTATCGTGTCACATGCCATCGATATTTTCATGACAACTGATGTTTAAGCCGATATAACTATGAGGTGACATTATCTCAACTATCCAATCATACCTTAATCACAACTGTTCAGTCTTATCAAAATCAGTTCATTTATCAATCAAGATTTAACTATGCATTCCATCTTGTTCGTCCTCCCTCTTTCCCCTGTATAAAGGAATAACATTCATCTTGGATGGGACGCTCGGACAGGACATCGTTGCAAAGTTTTTCCCAGTCAGGGCATGATTCGACGAACGATTTGGCGAACGATTCGTCGATCGACGAACCGTTTGCCGATTATACAGTAAAAATAATATATAATATTATTCTGAAAAACTTTTCAATTTTATATCATAAAAAATAATATATAAAAAAATTGGAATTGCCAATCAACAAACCATTTACCGTGGCAATTCCAAATATTTTTATATATTATTTTTTATAATATAAAATTGAAAAGTTTTCCGGAATAGCGTTGATCGGCAAACGGTTCGCCGATCGGCGGATCGTTCGCCGAATCATGCCCTTACTGGGAAAACATTTTCTACGATGCCCTGACCGGGAATTGCGGACAGAATGCCAGCCTCCTTGGGCACTAGCCCCACCAGTAGGTCCTGCTCGCCCCCACCGTCGACAACAATGCTGGTCATAGACTCGCCAACACCCCCGCGCATCTGTATCCCTCGATCAGGTTTGCATTCTTTTTGTTCTTATATAATCTTGTTTTCTTGAAGAAGAAGGTGTTCTTATATGATTAATGTGGAGAAAAGTTTGGCCAATTACCTCAGCTTTTACTTTGATGCTCTGTACTATGATCATTTTCAATTTTGCAAGATCATCTCGTACACTCCAAAAAAAACATAGGATATTTAAGAAACATATTAAGTTTGTTATCTATATAATAGTAGCACAGTCATTGATTTACCCTAAACTTGCAAGTATCATGGAGCAAACAGAAAATATAGGGTAATTAAGAACATACAATCCCACTTTTTCTTGGCATAATCAAAAAACAAATTCCTTGGCGCTGAAATAGAAATGCTAAAATATATTGGTTCCTTTGCTTATCATTCTATGATTGTAAAAAAGAATGCCATTCAGCAGGCTTCTCTGTGCAGACTTAACTAAGTCATCATAAAATGCTACATTCTTATTATCCTCCTACTGATAGAACCTCAGCTATATTTTATGTGTATGAAAAAATGAGATGTTAAGGACAATGTCTCATATGAATCAACTTACGGATCTTGGGTATACATCTTTGCCACCTTGTGGATATTGAAAGTATCCATTCAACTTGATATATTATATTTAGCAGTGAACCCTATTACAACCCACAATCTCATCACCGTTGAGTATCTGCGTCGCTCTTTAATGTAGCAAGGATATATCTTTCTAGGCACTTTTTTAAAAGAAAGTTGTTTTAATTCTTTAATATGTGCTGCGAGCAAGAATGAACTGGCAGACGTATATGTCAAGGTGATTGAGAGGCACCACATTAGGTAGACTTGTTTACATGAAGCCGTAATAGTTAATAAACTTCTTCATATAATTGGGAGAACTCCACTCAACTTGATATGATTGTGTCACCCTAAAGACATTGAGTCAATATCTGACAGAGATGATTTGCCATCATCAACGACATCATAAAAATTATCAATACCATTTTCCTCATAATGAACATCACCATGACTAACAGCATTGTCTTCGTCGTCACTACAGTTAGCGTGCACATCTTTATTTCCTATTTTCTACTTAGAAGTGGAATAATAACAAAAAGAATTATAGGAAATGGAAAGAGCAGATTCTCGACTATCCATGGAATTTTTTATTAAGGCATCTTACTAACTGCACTAAGTCTGGACTTGAATAGGTTGTATGCAAATTCATGTACAAAATGAGTATACAACTGCAAGATGCCATTTGTGAACGACATTAAAAGATCTCACAGTTTAATTTCAATCGCCACAACGTGCTTGATTTCAAAATATCCATGGTCTTTGGAAGAGATGCCTACGTCAAAGCACTCACGCTTACATTCCATGAGAAAAATATTGCACCAATCAAAATTAGAGGCTGACTATGCGAGTCTCTCTGCTGATAGAGCAGATCTTCAATTGTCCTCTTTAGTTTATATTTCTTTTCAAAAATAATAGGCACTAATTATGGAAATTATATTGTTGTAGACAATGTAATGTAGAAATGTACATAATCGGTCAAAGTTAACACATGCAGCTCATCGCATGGGTAGAAAAAACACAAAGCAGTTAGAGCACGAGTTGGTATGTAATTACTGTTTTTTTAATTTAAGTATTATTTATGAATTACCTCATATATTTATTTATATAATTAAATTCAGGTGAAAAAGGACATTGACTTTGTTCATTGCAATCTTTTTATTTACTCAAAAAGTAGAGAAGAAAAAGAGGGCTCAAGAATGCGGCATGATAAGAAATTACAAAAGCAACATGTAAGTTAATTTAATTATGTTTCAAATTCATTTTAATATATGTATTAATTCAAATTCTTTTTATTTCATTGCCTCAGGAGCACATGGCACTTCAACACCCTAGTGATGGGTCTCCTATCTCTCCAGACGTAGCATATCTACAAGTTACTAGACTTGAACATCCAGGATGCGTGAGAGGAGTTGGCAGAGGGGTTAATCCATCTAAGTACTATGGAGGTAGGGGCCAACCAGATCACAACATACATGATCGAGTCACAAGATTATCTGAGCAGGATGTGAAGATTATCTGGGAAAGCAAGATCCCTTGCAGAGTGAAGATCTTCCTATGGTGCCTCAGAAGGGGACAGATTTGGGACAAAGCAAGAAGGGAGAGGCTATTTGGCATTCATGATACACAATGTGATAGATGTGGTGCACACACGGAGGATGTCGAGCATTTGTTCTTTACATGTCCTTCGTTGGAACATGTTTGGAAGGAGATAGGTGTAGATTGGTTACTGCATGGTAGCATCGATGATTTCTGGAGATCGATGAGATCAGTAGAGATGAACTCTACAGATGATTGTTCTTTACCTTTTGTAGCTATTCGGGCTATATGGGGAGGAAGGAATGATCTGATTTTTAAGAATCAGAGTTTCTATTCTGAAAATGTAATCGTTTCTTCTCTCTCCCTATATCGATTCTGGTCCGCAAGATAATGCAATTCTTTATCTCCATATATTTTGATAGTTTGGTGGTGAGTCCCAACTCGAGATTTCACCCTTCTTCATCTAAAAAAAATGATCGAGTCACAAGATTAGAGGTCGTGCTAGGAGAGATAGTAAAACCAATTGCTGTCATTGCCAAAGTACAAGAGGCATCGTCATCAAAGGGCAGTCGTTCATCACAAAGAGAATTTTCATCGTATGGAATGAGCAAAAGCATCGATGCAAGAAGAGATGATGATGAAAATTCAGAAGATGATGCAGATTTTAGTAATTTTGCTTTAGATGAGTAGCATTTAATTTTAGACTGATCTTTATGCAGCATCTAATATTATTAAATTTCGAAGGTCATATACTTTCTAATGTTTTATTAGCAAATTGAACCTTAATTACCTCTTATTTTGTTAAAATGCTTATGTTGACATGAGGGTTATGCACTTTTTCAACTTGTGTGTTTATGCTTATCATAAGTTTGTTTGTTAGCTTGCATGTGGATTTATCATGTGTATGCATGTTTACCATGTGATTATAATAGTACATGGAATGAACATCGAATACCATATGCATATCATATGAGCTTTTGTTAAATGATTAATTGACACATGCATTGTTTTTTTAAAGTCTGTTTTTTGCCACGGTACAACATCCATGGCAAAATCTCTGTTTCCACAACTATTAAACCGTTGTCATAGCCTATGCACTTTGATAAGGTGGTTTTTGTCACATTTTGATTACCGTGACTTAAATAGATTTGTCATGCTATTTAACTGTGGCTTGAAAGTTTTTACATCAGTAAAATTACCATGGCCAAAACAGTATAGCCATAATATATCCACCGTGGCCAAAGAGTAACCTCTTTGGCCACGTTAAAGTATAAGACATGGTGGTATAAACCACAGTAATATTATCGTGGCCAATGCTATTAGGCAACGATAATATGACATTAAGCCACGATACTCAACCGTGGCATGTTCTTTGTTTTTTAGTAGTGAAACTTTAATACACACACCTTAGATGGATTACATAAGCAATATATACGTAAATGCGCATATTTTATAACAAATATACTAAATATGTTTTTTTCTGTTACAAATACTTTACTTATTCTATAGGAATTCGATTGTACCATTCTAAGTTACAAATATAATTATAAATATATTTTACAGTTACAAATATAACTAAGACTATATTTAAACATTAAAATGAAGAGAATTTCACATTTGTACCATTCTAAGTTTTTCTGGTAATACTTATTGTCCTATCTTGTTTGCAATTACACATGTGTTCTTGTATTTATACAAAAGGCACATTCGTGCTTTTATTTCAGTGTAATACAACATCACATATGGAATAACCGAAGGAAAACTTTTTAAGAGGCAACCACATTTTACTTTTTAAAACTGATAAATTTACATGATGGGAATATAATTATATAACAGGGAAAACTTCAGATAAGGTGGTCCTTTGCTGCATGTATGCAAAGTCAACCATCTTATCCATTCATAATCCGATGGTTACGATTAATTGCTTGTTATCTATATTTATTTAATATTGAAAACCCATTATGTTAATTTTGGCATATTCTGTACTTAGAATGCAATCAATATCTCCTAAATAATCTCCCTTACAATCTCACATCTCTCTCTCTCTCGATGACAACACGCGGGGTGGGGGCTGTTGCACATCGGTGATGGCGTACAACGACGACAAAAGGAGAATGTTGGTCGACAGATATGGCGTGATGCTCTTCCAGCTGCGGATATGGACGCACAACAACTTCTTCCAACGACGGTGCGATGTTTCTTTGACCTTCAGACCAGGAGGAAAGAAGATGGGTTCTCCATGGTTCTTTTTTTACCAGCAATGGAGGCGGCATCGAGTAGAGGCAGTGGTTACGCGTGTGATGAATCTACGTTTCATCATCTTTATTCTATCATTTTGGCCTTAAAAACCCTAGTAAATGCGTGTAAATAGGCTTAATTTAGGCATTTTATCATCCATGCATTGTCTTGTATATATTGTATAAAGGGATATTTACACCCATAACCCTGAGTAATATGGTAATTACCCCGGAAACCCTCTTTAAACACGAATTACATCCAGAACCTCGAATAATCGCTCCGTTTTACACCCGTAACCTTCCGTTAGTTTAAGCCCATTAACTCAACCAGATGGGTGAGTTAATCTGACCAAGCAATGATCTAACAGTTGAGATTAATCCAAAAAAGAGGAAGAGATCCTGGGGAAAAAAGGAAGAGGTCCAGGAGGAGGGCGCTCGACCTGGGCTTCGAGCTTTCAATGATGGCTGGCTTTGGCTGTGGCGAGGCGGCCACGCGACGTCCTCGAGGGACCGCACGGTTAGGGTTTGGGCGGCATATCCCGAGACGAATGGGCGTTACTCACTGTCGAAGATGCTTGCTGGGCACTCAAGCTTCGTCGGCACCTGTGGCGTAGGTACCTCCCACCGAGACGATGAAGGGCCCCGATTATCGAGGGTTGGGGGGACGGTGCCGTTGGAGTCAGCGACCTATATTGCTGTGCAAACATCGGAGAGCCAAAAGATGGCATGGGAAAGCAACAGCGGGGCCTCGCGGTTGGCGACCCATATTGTTGTGCGGTCATCGGAGCCGCAATGCCATATGCCGAGGTAGGAGTTTGGAGGGGTGGAAGAAGCCGAGCACAAATGTGCCGCTACTCGACAAAAATGTCTCGTTGGCGGTGATGGATTGGCCGGAACTACGGTGGTCAGTAGCGGAGGAGCCGTGCAGGACGAACAGGAGCAGAAAGGGGAGGAGTGGAATGGTCCAGGATCGAGGAAGCTCGCCGAGGCGCGTTCGTTTGTGTATGACGTGGGGGGAGGGGGTGGACTGCAGGGGGGAGGGGAGGAGGGCGGTGGTCCATGGCGATGGCGGGGGGAGGGGTTGGACTGCGAGGGGGGGTCTGCTGACCATGGCGATGGCGGGGGAAAGGGTTGGACTGCGGGGGAGGGGGGTGTGGTCTGCGAACAGGGCTTCGACCATGGCGATGGCGGGCAGGTGGGGGGAGGGGATAAGGGTCATAAAATGCGGTTTTTAAAGCCAAAATTATAGAATAAAGAAAAGAAAAAGAATAAAATATTGTAAATATTTTATGACCCGAAACCCCGAGACCTAGGCATCTTGATGAATAGGTCGACAAGGAATAAAGTAGGGGGAGATAAGGGTCAAAATACAATAAAAACACCTTCTATTTAATTCATTCTTTATTCATTTTTGGGACCTATTTTTGGTTCCACTTTTCATACATCAAATAAAGAAACTTTAAACATGAAAGTTGTAGATAATTTAATATAGAAAAATACAAAATTGATTTCACACAAAAATAATGTACAGATAAAGAGCTATGGTCTGAATAAATTTCCAGAACTCCAATTTCCCAGACATGTATCTTGCAAATAAAAACTCGAAATACCAAACTCACCTTTAATTGTATATAGCATAAAATAATCTATTTAATGGAGGTGGTTTCGTATTTTTCGGAGTTACGGTTTGAAAGTTGAGTTTTAGACCCTTGTAGTATACTTGTACAGATTAAAATATTCGTTTTATTATTTATTCATTATTTTTATAATTTTATATTTTTATAATTTTGTAAATATTACTTATAATATATTTGTATATTAAAATCAGAACAAAAACTCAAAATAAAATACTTGTGTATATAATACATAGGTATAATACCTGTATCTATACCTATACAAATAACACTTTTATTTTATTTAGTGTATATAATACTTCAGAAAATAAAAATAAAAATATATTTAAGTGTATAAAAATACTTTATAAATATATAAAACAATAAACAAAAATAATAAAATTAAAATACACAAAATAAAAATTAAAGACTAAAATATATAGGAAATATACCTATAAGGGATACAGAAGTAAACTAGTAAAAATATATTTCAAAAAAATAATTAAAAATCATAATAAAATATTTCATAAATTAATTAACATTTTTTATTTTTTAACCAAAATGAAATTAATCCATTTCTTATTTTTAAACGATTTTTGAAATAATTTTTTTGGGAATTTTTCCTGGTTGGTCCACGTGGACCAACCAGGTTGGTCTGACAGCTGACCTCGGTCAACTTTCTGACCTCCTCCTCTAGACCTGTCAGACAACCATTTTGTCTCTTCTTCTCGCCATTTTTGAGGGCTGACCTTGCACCAATTCATGTCGATACCTTTTGCGTTTTTACTCCTCGATGAATGGTGATTCACGCCCAAGTGATTCCTTGGGCTGAGGACCACTGATCGAGGCGTTTGACCCTCATCTTCCATGTCGTCCGTCAACCCTTCAAAAGGTACCCCCCGACTTCGATTTGAAGTTTGATCCTTCTTCCGCCATTTCCACCCTAAAACCCCTAGCCCTTCGTGTTCCTGGTGACAGCAGGCATCGAATCGAGCCTGGGTTTGAGGCGTTTGGCGTCGAATCGAAGAGATCCACATCTCGCCGGAGCTCCGCCGCGCCTTCCAGCCTGTCGTCTCTGGTGAGCTTCTCCCTCTTCTCTTTCCATTTTCTTGTAGCTCTAGTGTAGGATAGCTTAGCCTAGGAGTAGTTTAGGTTTCCATCACGTTATTCGCCGTGAATCTCCGATCAAAGATCACGGCGGAGCTGAGCTCCGCCTCCATTTTTCGGCCACCTTGGTTATCGACCGCCGCCAAAATCACCCCCATCTTCTTCCCCTTCACTCCATCACTCCGGTCCACCCTTCCAACCACCTCGATCTCGCCCAGATCGAGCTATCGAGCTCCCCTCTCCGCCGCTCGCCGGAGCTCTTCATCCCAGGCACCTTTCGCTTCCATCGAACCATCGGAGAGCCCTCCGAGCACCCCCTTCTTGCCGTGCTTCTCACCCTGCAGGAAAGAAGTCAAAAGAAGGCCCAATCGAGCCTCGAAGTTTCAGGGAAGCACCTCCAGGCGACCTTCCTCGTCCGAGCACCTCCGGTCACCTCGGCCTCGGCTGAGGAGCTCCATCGACGCGGACGAGCACCAGGACCATTTTGCCCTCGGTCCGGGGGTGGTGGAGGCCGTGTGTCGGCCGGAATCGCCATTCCAAGAGTCCTCCGGGCGGTGTTCTTCGTCATCTTCGCCCAGCCGTCGGATCAGCCGCGTTCTTCCAGCCGTTCAGCAACCGTCGGATCGGTGCACCTCTCAGTCGTCCGATCAGCCGCCCACGACTTAATCTCAGCCATCCAGAACGAAGGGGTACGGGCCGTCCGATGCTTGCCACGTGTCCTAGTGAAGCTCCATCGGCCGCATGATTGGGAACTTAGGTATTTTCCATTTTAAGCCCAAGCATTTTTGTATTTAAGTTTTAGTCCTACAATTTTGCTTTCCAGTTTAAAAGTTTTTGTAAAAATTGCACGTAGGCCCCTGAACTTACTTTATTTGCACTTTAGTCTGCGCCACGTCACCTCACATGACTGGGACGCGTGCATTTTGGGCATTTTGCAATTTTGATCCTGAACTTTCTACTATTTGTTGTTATACCCCTGTGCGTCGTTAATTAAATATGTTTTTGGGATAATTGCATGTTTGCCCCGCCGATTTTTATTATTTGCAAAAATGCCCCTGTGAATGATAGATCACGTGTTCTGTGCGTGGATTTTGGTGAAAATTGCATTTGAGCCCCTAGATGTTTTATTATTTGCACTTATACCCTTGCTAGGCTGCGACATTTTTGTGAGCTTGATCTATTTATTTAGAGTATCATTTTAAATCGAAAAAATCTCAAAAATTAAACTTAAGCTCTTGTTGCCTTGTACTTACACTATATATTTTTGTTTTTCATTTTTGTCACATTTTAGCATTTATTAAAAATCAAAAAATAGCTATTTTCAGTATTGTCTAGCTTAGAAAATACCAAAAAAATCTTAAAATATCTCTAAAAATTCCAAAAAAATTCTCTATTGTATATTTTAATCTATTTTAGTGTAAATCCAAAAATCACTAAAAATCTCAGAAGAAAACCCTTAAAAATTCGAAAATACACAAAAACTTCAAAAAAATATATAAAATCATAGAAAACTCAGAAAAATATAAACTCAGTTTATGTTTCTTCTATATTTTATACTCTTTATTTTAAAATTAATTTGGAAAATTTTGGTGGTTGTTTGCTTTTTTAATTCTCATTTTATCCCCAGCCAGTGGCTTATTCACTGTCTTGCTTTTTTTGTTATTTAAAAATACCAAAAACATTCTGAAAAATACCCAAAAATCACAAAAATAGTAAAAAATTATAAAAATCCCAAAAAGATTTTATTTATGAATTTTTGGATATTTTTGCATGTTTTCTAAATAGTGTAGCACCTCTTTTATTCCCTTATTTATATTTTCCAATATTAAAAAAGGAAAAAAATATATATAATATAAAATATAAAAAAATAAGAAAATTAAAAAACCAAAATACAAAATCAAAATTAAAAAAATAATAATAATAAATTAAAAATTAAAAACCCACAAAAAATTAGATTGGTTAAGTAGTTTATTAGACCTAGGTTTGGACTTGTATCTATACTCTTCACCTTTGTTTCCTGTGTTCGACCCCAACTTGCTTGCCACTGTACATTTTTAGTAGGGTATAATAAATTTTAATCCTTGCTATTGATTGCCTGATTGATTGTGTGGTTTAATTGTTGACGAGCGAGGAGGCTTGAGTAGTCGCATCAGCGACAGTGAGTCTGATTAGTCAGACCACTATTTAGCGGCTCTCGCCTTATCGTTTTTCAAATGGCGCCGTTGCCGGGGAGCATCGGCTTGTAGAGTACTTTTGCATCTTTTATCTGCTTAGCCATTTTTGATTACTTGTTTTTCGTGCATAATTTGTTTTGAACTGTCTGACACCTCACTTGTTTTCTTGCGAGGGACCGCTGACCGAGGAGGATCGCCTAGGGGATCCTGTGCATCCATGGAGGAGGAGCCGGCTATTCTACCCTAGCCGGCAGGAGAGAGCAGGAGAGCTTGAGAGAGAAAGAGATAGTTGGTTTTGTATTTTTGTGAGAGAGAGAGCCATTTAAATTGTAATAATACAGGACTTGGACGCTCAGACACTTCGGGTCTAATTTCTGGGTGTTTGTTCACCCGGGGGCTCACCGCGGTTTTCTTCGTGATTTCCGACTGTCATTTTCTGGTTTTATTTTCCTTTTTCCTTTCTTTCGTGGAATGAGCCCTTAGATTTTAGGAATTGCTTGATCGATTAGATTAAGTCCAAACACCCTAATAACCATTGCATGTACCTATAGTACGTATTTGGACTTAGTTTAATTAAAAAGTTAACTCACCTCCGTAGATCCGCCACGCCGCGAGCCCTCCCCAGCAAGCTCTACTCCTGAACTCGATGTGTCGAGAAGAGGAGGGGGGTCTAGACCGGACTCTTAGGGTCGAGGATTGGTGGTTAACTTGTGGTTCTTAACGCTAGCAATTGCCTGCTTAGGACGATTTCCCCATTGCATACCGGCATATAGATTAGGTTTATAAATTCCTTCTTTGCATCCCGCATGGAGAGAGTTGGGAGTCACTGTAAGTCTTCTATCTTTGCATTCATCATTTAGGCACTAAGGTGAGATTTCCATCTTAGTGCCACTTGCATTTTCTTTTCCGACTCTTCTCTCCCTCTGTTTTTGGATCAAATAGGAATGAAGAAAAAACAAAAACGTTAGGCGCTTGTTTGAAATTACTCAAAAGAAGCGATAACACAAAAAAATTAAAAAAGGGACTGCTAAGAAAACTTTGACCTAAATAAAATTGGTAATTGGACTCATGGATTGGGGAGAGTCACACCCTCACTTGTATTCAGGTTGCATGGGAAGGTCTCCTTCCAAGTGAGCAGAGTGCTTCGTAAGGATTAGAGCCCAAAACCCAGTATATGGCTGCCTTGTGTATCGCCTGGATTTCCGAAGTATTGGCGCTTCTATCGTACGTAGACGAGTAGGGCTTGGTCAACAGTGGTGACTCTCTATTGTGCAGAGCATCGACCTTGTCCGAAGTATCGATCCTAGGCCACGCCTTCACGGGGGTGTCTGCCTCATCATCTTGCGTCCGAGTAGGTTCTTACACGCTCACGGGTGATTCCGTTGCGAGCGAGTTCCGAAGTATTGGTTTCGCCTATTGGCTTCCTTTCTCTATTTCTTTGGCTGAGTAGGGATCCAGGAAGGGTTACAAGGACCTCAAAAAGTGCAGACTACATGTTACACAGGAGGAGGACAAGTACGGGATACTCTTCTGGCAGTACTCTCTCTCCTACAGGCGTAGCGCTCTAAGGACTCGTTGAAAGATAACTTCCTGAATTCAAGTTAAAAATTACAAAGATAAAAGCCGAACCTTTACGGCTTCACGTGTTGAGTTGGTGAATCCCCTTACTTTGTGTTTGGTTGCTAGTTGCATTTAGGTCAAGATCAAAAATATCGCACCTTTGCGCAAATTTTGTTCTCCTTCTATTTGACCCTTGCTCATTGTAAGCCTTCTACTATTTTGCAATCCTTTTATTTCTTGTTCACCCTCGTGCTCTTCATCCATCATCTTCTCCTTTGACCTTCTCAAGATGTCGTCTCACGGATGGTTCAGTCGGGACTTCGCCGACGCCTACATCGATTCCGTATCGGCAACATCTTCCATAAAGAGGGGTGACCTCCAAGAAGTTAGTTCGGATTTCGCGAATGTCTCCTTGGGCTCCCCTATTCTCGCTTCTTTCAATACTTGCCTTTCCCCCATAAATCCGCTATTCGGGATGGACTCGCAACCCGAACTAGCTCTTCCCCTTCAGCTAAACCGGGATTACTCTTGTCCCCGAAATAACCCATTGTGGATGGAGATCGATTTCAGTCAATATCCTATGCTCCGTTCACAACATTCTGGGATTGACCTTAATTCCATATTCATCTCGACAGCGGGTGCTCAAGAAGATACTGATCAGGGATTGCTTCGTCATGCAGATTCTTCACCCGATCATGAGCCGGAAATACAAGTTCATTCTGAGATGGCAGGAGGAAGAGGAAAGGGACCACAGCCCCCACCTGAGCCTGAAGTGAATCCGGGGGAGGGACAGTATACCACGAAAAATGAAGTTAACAGTCAATTGTTGACTTCCATTCAAGCCATCCAGCAGCAGTTGACTAATCAAGCCCTGGCCCAGACCGCCTTCCAAGACATGCTGAACGATTTGAGGAGGAGGGCCGATACAAGAGACGATCGGAGGGAGAATGATCCGAACCAAGAGCCTGATTTTGAAGAAGTCAGAGATGAGTTCTCAGTGGGAAGACCAGAATTCGATGCAGCGGAAGCAGATCCACCGCATCCCAAGCCTACGCTCAAAGAAACATACAACCCAGGAGCGGGACGCATCACTGAATGGATCCAAGTTCCATGTATGCATGCCCACTTCGAGCTGAAGCTGCAATTTCTGTCCCTGCTTCCCACATTCCACTGGAATACCACTGAGGAACCGTATATCTTTCTCAAGAAATTTGGACGCATATGTGCCACTGCTCACTACCCTGGCATTCCTTTGGGGGTAGTCAAGATGACCGCCTTTCCCTTCAGCCTTCAAGACAATGCCCTATATTGGGTCGACCATCTTGGAAAGGTCGTCACGACATGGGAGGATCTGAAGTCTGCATTTCTCCATAAATTCTATCCTCTTGGGCGATTGAACCAGATGCGTGCCCGTATCTCCAGTTTCTGCCAGCAGCCCCACGAGACTATACATGAAGCGTAGGAGAGATTCAAAGACTTGCAGGAGAAGTGCTCACACCATGAAATATCAAAGACCAGTCTCGTGCAACATTTCTTTGGGGGGCTATCACTTGAGAGCCAAAAGCTTGTAGATGCCACTTGCGGCGGTTCACATTTCAACAAGGACGAGGATGTGGTATGGAACGTCTTCGAGGAAATGGCTGAAGGAGAAGCCGTGCAGACCTTGTCCAGAGCATACTTGAAGCCACCAACCGCCATCAGCAAGCCAGTGAACATGGCTTCTCACACCGAGGACAAGGATGAGAGCTCCAACCTGAGCATCATTGGAAGGCACTTGTCCAAGGTGGATATCATTGAGAAGAGGTCGCAGGACCTCGAAAAATTGGCAGTCATTGAGAAGAGGACCCAGGGTCTGGAAAAGCTCAACCAGATTTCCCAACAGTTGGAGCAACTCGTTCGTGCATTAAATGCAAACATGTGCAACGATGTGTCTACTTCTGCCAAGCCGAATGCTGAGAAGAAGGTGCCTACAATGCCGCAGAACCCTCAGCCGACTCAACTGCAGCCCCAGCCTGTCCAGCACGTGTAGTACGTGCAGGTTCCGGCGCAGCTCCCGCAGCCCCAGACACAGATGGTTGTACACCAACCCGAGCCTCAACCAGCTTACTCCGAGCAGTTCTCTCCACCGCCGCCACTGATTCAGGAAATCAATGGCGTCTGGGACAATGAAGCGCAGCTGACCTGTCCTCAGGGACATTCTCAGGGTCAGAACATGGGCAACATGCCCTATCACTAGCAGCAGCAGGGTGGGAGACCCTTCCAGTACTCCTACCAATACCAACCTCCATCGCACGGTAATACCTTGAGGCAGAATTACTAGCACGAGCCTCAGCAGTCCGGATACCGCGGGCAGGGATATCATCAACAGTCGGCTGCTCAATACAATCAACAAAATGCACAGTACCCATCCAACCCTCCTCACCAATTTTCACAAGGTTATCAATCACAATCTCAGCCGCCATATCAGCATTCTAGACCCCCGCAGGGGGACTCCTCTGAGACTGTGCCGGTCAATCCGTCCCTGGCCTGTTTAGAGCAGTTAATGAAGAACATGGCTGAGATGACCCAGAAGATCGACGACCTGACGGCAGCCAAGACCGTCATACCAGCCCAGGTCGAAGCCAACCCGAACAACTTCCGACGCAAGGAGTATGTAGCCGGCAGTGTCCAACCCGAATCAGGTGAATTAAATTGTTTTTTATCTAATGCTGTTACTCTCAGGAGCGGTAGGACACGCCAGCCATCGGCGACGGCGAAGGGAAAGCATCTTGCATCTGACGGGGAATCGTCAGTCCAGCTAACACCAGGGCCAAGCAGTATTTTGGGAGCAACACCAGCAATCAGAAAATCACAAAAAAATGAAGAAAATAACAAAACACAACAAGATAGCAGTAACCTCGGTGGAGATCAGCCAGCATTGGAGACGCCTGCACCTACCTTACAGCCAGTTCCTAACAGGAGGAGCACTACACCTGCAGCGAGTACAAGGCCAGCACCAGAAACCGAGCCTGTCATTTTTGGTCCACAAATTGTATATGAATCCATTCCTTTTTGCCATCTACCTGTACACAACCATATGGACACTGTTTTGAATGAAATTGGTGAAGATTTTGTAAATATTCCTTTTCCTAAAGCTATGAAAAAATATAAAAAAAATGAAAATTTTTAAAAATGCTTTGTCTGATCCTACCATCATAGAAATCATTCAGAATTTAGTGCTGAATATGCCATTGATGAAAGCTCTTGAGTACATACCAGCCGTGAAGAAAGGATTAAAAGAGGCATGCACGACCAAGCGCAGGTCGCACCCCCACAATTCCAGAAGCAAAGGTGGCAGGTCCGAAAAGCATATCCTCACAATGGCCACCGTGAACGCCATCAGCAACCTCCCGAATAAAAAGTCAGATATGGGAGCACCTCTTGTACGTTGCCAGATGTTTAATCAAGAGTTCGAGCGAACACTTCTCGACAGTGGGTCTTCTATCAATTTGATGCCAGCCTCGCTACTCACGGAGTTTAGGCTAGGACCGCTCAAGCCTACAAAGATGATTCTGCAGTTCGCAAACAAGTCAGTCAAACGGCCTAGAGGCCTGTTGGAGGACGTGATCGTCACGGTTCAGGGAAAGTCATTCCCGGCCGATTTTGTGGTCTTAGATATGGACGTCCCCGCTCCATTGCTCCTTACCCCAATCATACTTGGAAGACCATTTCTGCGGACATCAAACGCAGTAGTGAATTATGGTACAGGAGAAATCACTTTTGGCGCTGGCAATGAAATAATCAGAGTAGAGACCCTGTCTGAGGGAACACCAACCGAGCAGACATCCACATCATGTGCAAGGGTGATTGAGTATGCTGACGACTGTGACTTTCTGGCAGAAATTCAAGATACCAACTTATTTTTGGATATCAATGAGATCCATGAACTCCTCTGCCCCAAGGAGGAAGTGGAGACCGCAGTCGAATTTCCCCGTATCGATCAGGATGAGGAACTCGCTGATGTGCAGCAAGAAACTGCCGTGGGAGTGATTTTCCTTCAAAATCAAGAGTAGAAATTTGAAGTATCTTTTGATGAAGAAGACATCATTGAGGAATTTTGTCAGGATTTGAGAGAAGAAGCAGATCAGAATATGGTGGACACCGAACAGTTGAATGAATCACCACCTACACTAATAGATGAGGTCACCACTGAAGCAGCTCAGACCCCGCCAGAGCTGAAACCCTTGCCCTCCAACATGAAGTATGCCTTCCTTGCGGGAGAACCGAATATGTACCCGGTCATCATCAATGCACATCTGACCGAAGACCAAGAATCTCGTCTGATGGAGGTTCTTGAACATAACCGCAAGGCGATAGGCTGGCGAACTTCTGATCTCCATGGGACCAATCCGTCACTCTGCTCGCACCGCATCTTTCTGGAAGAAGATTGCAGGCCCTCTCGAGAACTGCAGAGAAGATTGAATTCGAACTTGCGGGAGGTCGTTATGAAAGAGATCCAGAAATGGTGTGATGCGGGATTTATCTATCCCATCTCCGACAGCAAATGGGTGAGCCTTATGCATGTTGTGCCCAAGAAATCAGGGATCACCATTGTGAAGAATGACAAAGGAGAGGAGATCGCAACCAGAGTACCCACTTCTTGGCAAGTATGCGTGGACTATAGAAGACTTAATCTCGCTACCAAGAAGGACCACTTTCCGTTACCCCTTCATCGACCAGATCCTGGAGAGATTGGCCGCGAAGGAATATTTATGCTTCTTGGATGGCTACTCTGGGTATAATCAAGTTGCTATTGCTCCTGAAGATCAAGAGAAGACCACGTTCACCTGTCCTTTTGGCACATATGCCTTCAGACGGATGTCGTTCGGGCTTTGCAACGCCCCAGCCACATTTCAGAGGTGAGCTTGCAGTTTTTGCCGATAATGGCAACTTTCTCGAGGTCTTTATGGACGATTTTTCGGTCTACGTGGATTCATTTGACCAATGCCTCGATTACTTAGACCGAGTCCTACGGAGGTGCTGCGAAGTCAATCTTGTGCTCTCGTGGGAGAAGAGCAACTTCATGGTGACCGAAGGAATTGTGCTGGGCCAGTTGTTTCTAAGCGTGGAATGGAGGTTGAACCAGCCAAGGTGGATGTGATTTCCAAACTTGAGACACCTACAAACATCATGCAAGTCCGGTCATTCTTGGGGCCATGTCAGTTTTTACCGACGTTTCATCAAAGATTTCAGCAAACTGGCCAGACCGTTGACTGAGTTGCTCGGCAAGGACAATGAATTCATCGTGGATGACCGTGTGCTCCTTGCCTTTAATCAGTTGAAAGAGCTCATCACGCAGGCCCCTATCTTACAGCCACCGATTTGGACTCAGCCTTCGAGATCATGACTAACGCGTCAGATTACGCCATCGGAGCTGTACTGGGATAGAGGAAAGATAATGTACCATTTGCGATTCCCTACGCTAGCCGAACGCTCGATGAAGCCCAGAAAAATTACACTGTCACTGAAAAGGAGCTGCTAGCGGTAGTCTTTGCCTTGGAAAAATTCAGATCATACCTCCTTGGGTCCAAAGTAATCATTTACACTGATCATTCGGCCATTCGGTACTTACAGCAGAAGAAGGATGCCAAACCATGTCTCATTCGGTGGATGCTTCTCCTCCAGGAATTTGACTTGGAAATCAAAGATAAACCTGGGGTAAAGAATGTAGTGGCCGATCATCTGTCAAGGCTTCCTGAACCAGAGTCTGAGCTGTACCTGCAGCCGATCACAGAGACCTTTCCAGATGAGGCAATTCTGTTTGTCGCCTCACTTCCTTGGTATGCGGACATCGTGAACTACCTGGTTGCCAAGAAGATCCCACAGGACTGGCCTAAATTGAAAATAGACAGGTTCTTGTCTAAAATCCATTTCTATCAGTGGGAAGACCTGTATTTGTTTCGTGAGGGAGCAGATTGTATCTGGAGAAGGTGCATTCCTCAGGAGGAAGTTCCAAGTGTCCTCGCTTTATGTCACGACCAAGATTCTGGAGGACATCATTCAGGCAAAAGAACGACAGCAAAAGTTCTTCAAAGTGGCCTCTGGTGGCCTTCATTATTCAAGGATGCAGATGAGTATGCCAAATGCTGCACTGACTGCCAGAAGATGGGCGGAACCATAGGAATGAGAGACACGATGCCTCTGAAATACATTCAGATATCAGACGTCTTTGACGCATGGGGCATCGACTTCATGGGCCCGTTTCCCAACAGTCAGGGTTATGAATATATTCTGCTTGCTGTCGATTATGTAAGTCGATGGGTGGAGGCTATTCCCGCCCGAGCCGCCGACAGTAGGACTGTCTGTCGATTCTTGAGAGATCACATCATAGCACGGTTCGGGATTCCCGAGATTCTCATATCTGACGGGGGTAGTCATTTCATAAACAGAGAGGTGAAGAAGCTGACCCAAGAATTCTGCATCGAGCATCATGTTGCTTCACCCTACCACCCGCAGTCCAATGGCTTAGCTGAATGTTCAAACGAGGAGATCAAGTCAATCCTATAGAAGTTTGTGCGTCCGGATCGCAAGAACTGGTCTCAGCTGCTTGATTCCGTTCTTTGGGCTTATAGAACAGCGTACAAGTCACCCTTGGGAATGTCTCCCTACCGCCTGGTATATGGCAAGCCATGCCATTTGCCCGTCGAACTAATTCACAAATCCTTATGGGCCATTAACATCTGTAATTTGGACTCCAAGCAAGCAGGAAAGAACAGAAAATTAAGAACAGAAATTGGGATCTGAACAGATTACTGGGAATTCAGAGATTATGCATATGACAACAGCCGGATGTACAAGGAGAAGGTCAAAACATGGCATGACAAGCATATCCGTTGCAAGTCTTTGATCCAGGTCAGAAGGTGTGGTTGGTTCGATGCGAAAATTAAAGATCTTTCCAGGAAAGTTGAAGAGTAAATGGACTGGCCATTCATGGTTAGGCAGGTGCGTGACAACGGAAGTGTATTGATATCCAATCTGTCAGCTGACGCACAGCCATTTGTAGTCAATGGACAGCTTCTGAAGCCATACCTTGAACATGATACATTCATGGCTGTCGTGACTCGGTTCAAGTAATCTATGAGGATGAGCTGAATATCTCCAAAGAGGCAGAGGAAGGCGAAGCACACCAAAACATTTTTGAATGATTTTTCTTCTTTTCTTCTTTTCAATTTCTTTTATCCTCTTCTACCGACACGATGCCATCCCTTTCATCATTGCTACACTTAGGATATACTTTGTCCTAAGTATAGGGGGTATGTGCATCCCGAGTTGTTCATATCCAATTTCATCTCTTTTCTTCTTTTCTTCTTTTCTTCTTTTCTTCTTTTTCTTTTCCAATCTTCTATATCTATCCAAAAAGTGTCGCCCCTTGTAGACAGTCTTCTATACTTAGGACGTACTTTGTCCTAAGTATAGGGGGGGAGTACACCCTGAGTGTCTTCTATTTTTCGATCCTCTCCCTTGTCTCCCTCTTCCCGTCTATACTTAGGGATATCTTACCCTAAGTATAGGGGGAGGACAACCTGAGTATGATCTGTTCATTCCCACCCTTGACCCTCCCTGCGTTATGTACAGTCTGCTATACTTAGGATTATTTGATCCTAAGTATAGGGGGGACGGTCGACTTCTCATTCATTAAGTCATTCTTCAGTTCTTTATTCTTTGGTCTTGCCTATACTTAGTATGAGTTATGTCTGCTCTTTTCTCTCCGATCTATGAGGACATAGCTCAAGCTAAGTATAGGAGGGTCGTATACACTGCGTATATACTTTAGCCATAACTCATACTTTCGTATTTTCCTAATAATATGGCAAATAATTCTTTAAAACTCATTAAAAATCTTTAAAAGGTGTTTTATTCCTCAAATTCTTTTGTGTATTTACTGATTAATAAATCAGGTGAAAATGTTCTTTGTAAAATGTTTGAAAAATAGTTTGAAAAGCTTCGTGAACATTTATTGAAAACTATTTGAAAATATTTTGTTACATGTTTTCAACCTTTGTAAAAATGTGTGGTTTGTAAAATTTCTTTTCTTTGTGTGAAATAAAATGTTTGAAAAATGATTTGCAAATGTTTGAAAAATGGTTGCAAAAATGTTTTGAAAAACCTATATATACTGTTTAAAAGCCTTTGCAAATGATTTTCAAATGTGTGTATATGTTTGTAAATTGTTTGTAAAAATTATTTTGGACTATAGTTTTCAAAAATTGTGTGAAAAAGTTTGTGTCAAATAAGTTTGAGGAATATTTGCATCACACAAAATCCACTATATGTATATATACTTATAAAATTGAGCACTTACCCTTTAAATTCTTAAAATCCACTTCTTGTAGATATAAGAAGCACTCCCGTGTACATAGTTTTCACCTAACTTTTAGCCAAAAACTTTTTGTTTCCAAAAATCCCAAAAATATTTGCAAAATTAAAATCCAAAAATACTTGAAAAATCTTTTTGAAAGACAAAAATTGCATATGCATCATCATCATCTTTTCATAATCCATAAAAAGTTCAAAATCTTTGAAAATTGCATCATAAAAATATTTCTTGCATTTTGCATAACATTCGCATAGCATTCGCATTTTTCGGATTGAGTTTGATGGTTAAACAAGTCTAAATAAAATCTGGAGATTGGAGCTTGATTGGACCTTAAAATAACAGGAACCTTATAGGGATTGGAATTGAAGTACTTCAGGTCTAGTTGACTTAATTCTTTGAGGATCACGGGACTTGGTTAAATGAATTCTTGACTGCTTAAGTAGAGTATTTCGGAGCACACGCACGACTCTTGTTGATAATGACCTAACTTGGACACTTGCACCTTTCACATGGCTCAACTCAGTTGGAGTGGTGAGGAGGTTGGATTTGCCGGTATGAGACGCACACAGGTGGAAACACTTGTCCTCCTCTAGGGAGGGAAGTCCGCCCCAACCCGTCCAGTAATGATGAGTTTTGAGGATAGGAGACCATGGGTTGCAATAAAGCTTCAAAAGAGGGATAGTCTACTGGCTCAAGAGGAAAAACTCCCTATGTAAATGTTGTTGTATATAGTATTTCAAAAAAAGGCAAAAAAAACTCCAAAAAAGTGGACATGCCTGTTGATAACCGCAGATTATCGAGGGTCTAAATACGTCGTTGTGGTGACCCACAATAAATGCGATAGATCAATAATGAACCCACAATCAAGTATCAAACAATGAAAAACAAGTGTGGAGTCAAATTTATTTTTAACTCTGCACAAATGGTGTATAGTGACAAGTATGCAGAGAGTTCGAACACAGGGACAAGCAGGGTAGTTCAAGCAAAAATGCTCAAGTATGTGTGTGTGTGTGTGAAGTGTCTACACTAAGCAAGCAAGCAAATGAATTTTTGTGGGTTTTTAATTTTTAATAAATTTTTTTTATTTTTATTTAATTTTTAATTTTGTATTTTGATTTTTAATTTTCTGATTTTTATAATTTTATAATTTATATTATTTTTTTGTTTTCAATATTGGAATTTAAAGACAATGGAATAAAAGACAAGGTAAAATATTTATAAACTAAGTAAAAAGTACCAAAAATTCAGAAATAAATTGTTTTTGATATTTTATGATTTTCTACTGTTTTGTGATTTTTGGGGATTTTTCAAGGTGTTTTTGGTATTTCTAATTACTGCAATAAGTCAAAACAGTGAAACAAGAGCTAGCTGTGAATAAAATAGGATTTAAAAATAGCAGCCAGTATGCAAAAATTTTTCACACTATTTTCAAATAAAAGGAACAAAATAAGGAACACAGAACCTGAGTTTGTATTTTTTAGAGTTTTCCTTGATTTATATATTTTTTTGAAGCTTTTGAGTGTTTTTAAATTTTTAGTGTTTTTCTTTTGAGATTTTTAGTGATTTTTGGACTGACACTAAAATAGGATAAAATAGACACTAGGTAATTTTTTTGTAATTTTTCAAAGTGTTTTAATATTTTTTGGCATTTTATAAACTAGACAGTACACAAAAAGCATGTTTTTGATTTTAATAACTATCAAAATAAAATGAAATCAAAAATTAAATTGATAGTGTCAAAGTACACGTGTCCAGGAGCTTAAGTCTATTTTTGTGGAATTTTTGGACTTAAAATGATAGATCAAATAAATACAACAAGCATCCAATCAATAAACAGTCCTGACAGGGATATAAACGCAATTTTCAAAACATCCAGGGGCATACATGCAAATGTCCACAAACGTTTGAACTAGATATTCGATTTATAACTCCAAAATCTAATTACAAAACCGCCTGGGTTTCTTAGAAATTTCCCCACCAGGGCGCGTGACTTGCACGCGCCTGACGAGGACGAAATGTAATATTCCAAACCCTGGGGGCTTACATGCAATTTTTCCAAAATATAACATGTGAAAGTGAAGTTTGGTACTAAAACAGAATACAATAAAGCCCGAGGGTCCTTCTGCAAAATGCCCACTCCTCACATGTACAGGTCACGTGAGGTGACGTGGCGAAGGATCTGGATGCAAATATAGAAAGTACGGGGTGTTTGTGCAAATAAACCAAAGTTTTTACGCTACAGACAAAAGTTTAAATTCTAAATAATAAATACAAAAGGCGCGAGGGTTGGAATGCAAAATACCCTCGGCGCGTGGATCCAACGGCTACCGGTCTTCACTTATACACGTGGCGTGAATCCAACGGGTCGACGACGCTTCGCTCGGACGGCTGAGATTAGATCATCTGGGGATGATCGGACGGTGGCGACGGGGCGCGATCCAACGGCGGCTGCTCGACCTGGAAGAGCTCCTCAATCCGACGGTTAGGAGTCGATGAGGAAGAACAACGAAGGACGCCGGTGAGGCGAACTTCGCCGCTCCAGATCGTCGTCCTCCGGCGTAGTCAGGGCTTCAAAATGGACGTGGAGCGTCCCCTGGTCCTCCTCTAGCGACTGGTGGCGGCAAAAAACCCCGACGATGGCCGAGAGGCTCGCTGAAGAGCGGCGGAGCTACAGAGCTCCGCTAGCTCCGGCGAAGCTCCAGATTCGCCTCCAGGCTTCAATGATGGTGCTTGGACCTGCAAAAAGTATTAGAAGGTCCAGGGCAAAGTGCCTGGACCTTGAGTGGACCTAATCGATGCGAGAAGCGAAGTGGCGATGGGTGGCCGGAGGTGCGCTCCAGCGAGGATGGGCGATTAGGCGAATCACACGATGGATTTCAAGATTTCTTGAGGGCTTTCGTTCCTAAGACTCAAACTAAGATAATGCACGAAAAATAAAGGGATGAAATGGCTTCCTCGACGGTGTAGAATGGAGGGAAGGTTACCTCAACCGCCGGAGTTGCGGGAGGTGGTGGAGACGCCTCCGACCTCAGCTGCCTTGGCTGAAGGCTTCGCGGTGGAGCTGTCACCTCCAGGAAGCGCTGGAGCTCGGAGTAGGCGCGAGGGGTGGACCGAAGGTGTTCGAATTCGAATCGAAAGATGGGGGGTTGGTTTTAAGTGGGTTGACCCGAGGCGACAGGGGTCCAAAGACCAAGGGATCTGGAGCGCCTCAGTGATCCATGGCCCGATGTAAACACCCGGCGGGCAAGAGGGATGGTCGATGAAGAAGATCACAGAAGGAATCGAGATGAAATAGTGAAAGAATCGACCTAGAAAAAATCGCCAAAAACGCCAAAAAACTAGGTCGTCTGACAGGGGTAGGTGGGGAGGACGACCAGTTGACCTGGGTCAACTGGGGCCGTCTCCTGATTGGTCCACGTGGACCAATCAGGAAAAACCCCGCATAAATGTTTTATAAATTCAATAAAAAATAGAAAAAGGCCGAATTTAATAAAAGTTATAAAATAAAAAATGCTTAGAATTTTATGTAGTATTTTATTTTGATTTTTAATTAATTGTAGGAGGTATATTTTTATAAGTTACCTTTTTAACCTTATATAGGTATAATACCTATGTATCTAAATATCTGATTTTTATTTTATGTATTTTATTTTTATTATTTGTATTGATTATTTTCTAAAATTATAAGATACTTGTATGGACACAAATGTATTTTTATTTTATTTTTCTGATTTATTTTGTATATTAAATAAAATATAAGAGTGTTTTGTCTAGGTATATGTATAGGAAGTTTACCTATGTATTTTATTTTTAAGTATTTTATTTTAGGTTTTTATTCTTATTTTAATGTACATGATTATTATAAGTAATATTTACAACATTATAAAAATATAAAAATAAATAACTAATTAATAAAGAATAAATTGAATATTTTAATCAGTATAGCTATACAACGGAGGTCCAAAACTCAACTTTCGAACCGTAGCTCCGCCAAATGCAAAACCACCACCATTGGATAGATTATTTTCTTCTATATACAATTAAAGGTGAGTTTGCTACATTTGGAGTTGTCAGTTGTGAGATACGGGTCTGGGAAGTTGGGATTCTGGATTCTTATTCAGATCATAACTTTTTGTCTGCACGTGATTTTTCTGTGAAATCAATTTTGTATTTTTCTTTATTAAATTATCTACAACTTTCATGTACAAAGTTTCTTTATTTGGTGTTTAAAAAGTGAAACCAAAATTAGGTCCCAAAATGAATAAAGAATGAATAGAATGTATAGGTATATTATATGTATTTTGACCTTATCTCCCCCTACTTTATTCCTTGTCGACCTATTCATCAAGATGCCTAGGTCTCGGGGTTTTGGGTCATAAAATATTTACAATATTTTATTCTTTTTCTTTTCTTTATTTATTCTATAATTTTGGCTTTAATTACAGTATTTTATACACTGTCTGAATGCACATGCATGGATGCTAAGATGATGGTTTAAAGGCTATTTACAGGCATTTGCCAGGGTTTTTAGTGCCAAAATGATAGAATAAATATGATGAAATGTGGATTCATCATCCCCCTATACTTTACCTTTGCTAGTCCCTAGGAAACACTTATGTAATAAGTGCAGAAGAAAAAGAAAGAAAAGAAAAAGAAGAAAGTTAGATTTAGTTCAATTATCAAACTTGTCTTCACAAAATCAAAGTTTGGAGCTTAAGTCGGACCTTTGGAATTTTAGTGCGGTCGGAACCTTAATGAGAACCAAATTTGAAATCCAACAGTCCTTGAGAATCCCAAAACTCTGTCCAAGTCTCCTCAATAGCCAGGTCAGAAATACTTCAACTCATACGCAAACTCTTACGACTATGAGTCTGACTCGTACAGTGTGAGTGATATGTAGCTCCCCACCTCAGAAGTGACAAAGAGACAACCTCCCCCAACCTGGTAACTCTAATGCCTCGGTCTAGCAACTCTTTCCTCGAGAAGCGGGGTATTCCCTTCTAAGTTCAAGTGCAACCGGCTCAAGAAGAGGGGGAAGAAGTATAGACTTTTGGAAGCTCAGTCAGTGTAGCCAAGCCTCCCGCTGCAAGCTTCATGAGATGTAACATGGATACCATAAGCTTTTGCTTTATTGAACTATATACACTCCGGTGGGGTTATTAAATTTTCAATCCGACCCACCACTTTTTTGGAGTTCTTCTCTTTTTTTTATTATTTTTTTTCTTTTTTTCTTTTTTTAAGTGCATCTGTACAACATATCTACATGGTGCAGCATATATACAAGAAATTTTCCTCTTGAGCCAGTAGACTATCCCTCTTTTGAAGCTTTATTGCAACCCACAACTTCTGTCTTTAGCCTTCATCACCACTAGACCAAGTTGAGGCGCACTTCCTTCACTATAAGAAGAAGAGAGGTTCCGCCTAGAAGTACTACCCTCATATGCTACCCCAAGCCAAAGGAGACTGCCTCCTCACCACCTCATCCGTGGAGAGCTATGTGAAAGGTGCAGGTGTCCAAGTTAGGTCATTATCAACAAGAGTCGTGTGTGTGCTCCGAAATACTCTACTTAGGCAGTCAAGATCCATTGAACCAAGTCCCGTGATCCTCAAAGAATTAAGTCAACTAGACCTGAAGTACCTCAAACCCAGTTCCTATAAGGTTCCTGTTATTAGGTAGATTTTAAGGTCCAATCAAGCTCCAATCTCCGGATTTTACTTAGACTTGTTCAACTATCAAACTCAATCCGAAAAATGCTCATGCCATGCAATGCAAGAAATATTTTTGTGATACAATTTTCAAGATTTTGAACTTTTTATGGATTTTTGAAAAGATAATGATGATGCATGCAGATCCATTTTTTTGTATTTTTCAAAAAGATTTTTCAAATGTTTTTTTTTATTTTAAATTTTGCACATGTTTTTGGAATTTTTGAAAACAAAAGATTTTTGGCTGAAAACTAGGTGAAAAATATGTACACGGGCGTGCTTCTTATATTTACAAGAAATGGATTTTAAGAATTTACAGGGTAAGTGGTCAATTTTATAAGTACATATATATAGTGGATTTTAGTGTGATGTACATATTCCTCAAACTTATTTGACACAAGCTTTTTCACACGATTTTTTTGAAAACTATAGTCCAAAATAGTTTTTACAAACATTTTTACAAATATGTACACACATTTGAAAATCATTTTGCAAAGGCTTTCAAAACAGTATATATAGGTTTTTCAAATATTTCTGCAACCATTTTTCAAACCATTTGCAAATCATTTTTCAAACATTTTATTTCACACAAAGAAAAGAAGTTTTACAAACCACACATTTTTACAAAGGTTGAAAACATGTAACAAAATATTTTCAAAATAGTTTTTAATAGATGTTCACAAAGATTTTCAAACTATTTTTCAAACATTTTGCAAAAAACATTTTCACCTGATTTATTAATCAGTAAATACAAAAAGAATTTGAGGAATAACCACATCTTTTTATTAAGGATTTTTAATGAATTTTAAAGAATTATTAGCTATATTTATTACGAAAGTACGAGTTATGGCTAAAGTATATACGTAGTATATACGACCCCCCTATACTTAGCTTGAGCTATGTCCTCATAGATCAGAGAGAAAAGAGCAGACATAACTCGTACTAAGTATAGGCAAGTCTAAATAATGAAGGAATAAATAACGGAATGAATGAATGAATGAGAAGTTGACCGTCCCCCCTATACTTAGGATCAAATAATCCTAAGTATAGCAGACTGTACACAAAGCAGGGAGGGTCAAGGGTGGGAATGAACAGATCATACTCAGATTGTCTCCCCCTATACTTAGGGTAAAATATCCCTGAGTATAGACAAGAAGAGGAGACAATGGAGAGGATCGAAATGAAAATGACAGAACTCGGGGTGCACGCCCCCCTATACTTAGGACAAAGTACGTCCTAAGTATGGAAAACTGTCTACAAGGGCGGCACCTTTTTGATAGATAAAGAAGATAGAGATGGAAAAGAAGAAAAGAAGAAAATGCATAAACAGATGAAATCGTGATATGAACAGATGGATCTGTACAGCAAAAATGGAATTGATCACCGTGTATGAGATGCAGATGATGTGAGTCAAAGAGTACATCTCATACCAGAAGAATGGGGGCAACGTCAATGGTCGGCGGATCATGATCAAGATATAGTTTCAGGTGTTGACCATTGACGCGGAAGGTAGAGGAAGATGACGATTCAGATATGTCGATGCTACCATTGTCATGTACCTTCCTGACCACATAAGGACCTTTCCACTTGCTCTGCAACTTCCCTAGGAATAAATTCAGCCTGGAATCAAACAACCATACTCTCTGATCTGGCTCAAACTGTTTATGGATGATATGCGAATCGTGCCATGTCTTCACTTTCTCTTTAACCTGTAGGCTGTTCGAAAAGGCTGTGTCTCTCAATTCTTCCAGGGCTGCCAATTCTGCTCTTCTCCGGTCTCCTATACTCTCCGGATCTAAAAGTAACTCAGTGACTGCCCAAAAGGATTTGTGCTTGATCTCCACTGGCAAATGGCACGGCTTGCCATAGACGAGACGAAAGGGAGATGTCCCCAATGGATTCTTGAAAGAAGTCCGATAGGCCCACAAGACCGAGTCCAAAAGCTGTGACCAATCCTTTCGGTCTGGGCGGACAACTTTCTGCAAGATAGTCTTTATCTCCCGATTCGATACTTCGGCAAGACCATTAGTCTGAAGGTGATATGGAGTGGCAACCCGATGGTCAATGCCGAACTCGTCTGCAAGGGCCCTGACCTTGTCATTGATGAAGTGAGACCCCCGTCTGAAATCAAGACTCTAGGTACCCCGAACCGTGAGATGATATTTTTCCTCAAGAATTTGCAAATGGTTTTAGCGTCTGCGGCTCGGGCGGGGATGGCTTCAACCCATCGGCTGACATAATCTACAGCGAGCAAAATATGCTCGAATCCCTGACTCATAGGAAATGGGCCCATGAAATCAATCCCCCATGCATCAAAAACCTCACAAAAGTGAATGGGTTGCATGGGCATCATGTCTCTCTGTCCGCAGGTTCCCATTTTTTGACAGTCAGTACATCTCTTCACGAACTCATCAGAATCCTTGAAGAGAGTAGGCCACCATAGGCCGAATTGAAGCACCTTCTGTGCTGTCCTTTTTCCAGAATGATGTCCTCCTGCCTCAAGCTTGTGGCAATATGTGAGGACGCTTTGCTGCTCTTCTTGAGGAATGCACCTCCTCCAGATACTATCCCCTCCTTCATGATAAAGGACGGGATCCTCCCAATGATAAAACTTGGCCTTAGCTAGGAAGGTCTCAAGTTTCTGTCTGGGCCAACCCTAAGGGACTGTCTTGGCAACAAGATAGTTTACAAAGTCAGCATACCATGGGAGTAAGTTGACAGCCAAGATCGCCTCATCTGGAAATGTTTCTGTGATAGGTGCGCTGGGCTCAGATTCCTCAAGATTCTCCAACCTGGAGAGATGATCCGCCACCACATTCTTGATTCCAGGCTTATCCTTAATCTCAATATCAAATTCCTGGATTAGAAGGATCCATCTGGTAAGACGTGCTTTGGCATCCTTCTTAGCCATTAAGTACCGGATGGCGGTGTGATCAGTGTAGATGGTCACTCTAGATCCGAGAATATACGATCGGTACTTATCAAGAGCGAAGACTACGGCCAGCATCTCTTTCTCAGTCACAGTGTAATTCCGCTGAGCGGCATCCAAAGTCCGGCTGGCGTAGTGAATGGCAAAAGGTAATCCATCCCTCCTCTGTCCGAGCACAGCCCCAACGGCAAAATCAGAAGCATCCGTCATGATCTCGAATGGGAGAGACCAATCGGGTGGCTGAAGGACAGGAGCTGAAACAACCATATTTTTGAGAATTTCAAAAGATTCAAGACACTTATCATTGACAATAAACTCGGTGTCTTTCGTCAGCAAGTCAGTGAGCGGTCGGGCAATTCGACTGAAGTCCTGAATGAACCGTCGGTAGAAACCGACATGCCCCAGAAAAGACCGTAACTGACGCAAATTGGACGGCGGATTGAGTTTTCTGATGATATCCACCTTGGCGGGATCGACCTCCATGCCCCTGTTGGAGACGATGTGACCAAGGACCGTCCCTTGAGTCATCATGAAATGACTCTTCTCCCAGGATAATACAAGATTGACCTCGATGCAGCGCTTCAGCACACGGTCTAGGCAGTCAAGACAAGCATCGAAACCATCGCCATAGACCGAGAAATCATCCATGAAGACCTCTAAACAGTCACCCACCATGTCCGAGAAGATGGACAACATGCACCTTTGGAATGTCGCAGGAGCGTTACATAGACCAAAGGGCATCCGTCTGAAAGCATACGTCCCAAACGGACAGGTGAATGTCGTTTTCTCCTGGTCTTCGGGCGCAATGGCCACTTGATTATATCCAGAGTACCCGTCAAGGAAACAATAATGACTCTTCCCAGCTAGCCGTTCGATAATCTAATCAATGAAGGGCAGCGGGAAGTGATCCTTCTTGGTGGCCTCATTCAATCGTCTGTAGACCACACAGACCCTCCAAGAAGTTGGTACTCTGGTAGCGATCTCCTCTCCAGACTCATTGACAACTGTAGTGATACCCGTCTTCTTGGGTACCACATGTAAAGGACTTACCCATTTGGAGTCGGAGATGGGATAGATGAAATCGGCGCTCCACCACCTTGAAATTTCTTTCATGACTACGTCTCGAAGATTTGGGTTTAGCCGTCGTTGGAACTCACGCGACGGCTTAGAGTCATCCTCGAGATAAATGTGGTGGGAGCAAAGATTTGGGCTCAGCCCTTGGAGATCTGCTATACTCCAACCGATTGCCTTGCGGTTCCTTTCAAGAACCTCCATCAGACGAGATTCTTGTTCTCCAGTCAAATCTGCTGAGATGATGACTGGGTGCATTTCTGGCTCACCCGCAAGGAATCTATACTTCATTGACTGCGGAAGAGGTTTCAGTTCTGGACAACTGGGAGGTGGCAGATCTGGCTTCTGGTATGTCTGCGTGAAGGCGACCAGGTCTGCATGGGAGAACTCTCGCTCTGCATGAATTTCTGACGAAGGGCGGCCTGCTGAATCATCTATAAACTGCACTGGCTCGCACTCTGTCATGGTTGTCGGCTCGAAAGGAATCAGACAAGGTAAATAATCATCAAAATCATCCCAGTCAATGTCTGAATCCGAGGGATCAGAAGAAGATGAACAAGAATGAAAGTCATCAGCACCACTCGTCACAACACTGTCAGCCTCATGTGTATCCTCATCCAGGGATGTGCTCTCCCGGCTCTCGATTGTCATGAGCTTGAGATATAGTGAATCTGTAGGCAAGGCGAGGGTCGGTGCCACGGGATCTTTCCAGTTGGATTCATCATCAGTCATCTCGAAATCACAAACCTGGTGGATGTCTAGCTCCTCTTCTGTCATCTGCTCGGCTGCGCTGGATTGCTCTGAGCATGCCAACTCTCTGGCTCTGGTCTGGTCGATCGTATCTATTTGTATGCTTTCGCCCTCTACGCGAAAACATACCTTCCCACTGTCATGGTCGGATACCGCCTTGGCAGTGGCCAAGAATGGGCGTCCAAGTGTGATGGGGGCATTGGTTATCGATTCAGGGATCTCCATGTCCAATACAACAAAGTCCACGGGGAATTTCAGGCCCTGAATGGTAACGACCACGTCCTTCAACAACCCCTTCAGCCTCTTAATCGACCTGTCAGCAAACTGAAGGACTGTTCTGCTTCGAAGAAGAGGGCCAAACTCGAATCGCTTGAGTAAGGCTGCCGGAAGGAGGTTGATCGAAGACCCGCTGTCTAATAGAGTACGATCGAACCGCTGCTCCTGGATCTCGCATCTGACATAGGAAGCTCCTGTATTGGGTCGCTTGGCTGGCAATGTGTTCTGAATGGCGCAACAAGTGTCATGAGTGAGCATATGGATTTGATCTCTGTGCCTCTTCTTCCTTCGGACAGTAGTTGTCTCTTTCAAGTTCTTTTTGAAGAAGGGGATATGCTCAAATGCTTCTCGTAGAGTCAGCTGAATGTGAAATCTATCAATCATTTGGTTGCCGAACTCTACCTGCTGATCTTTTTTAGGATTTTCTTTTTTATTCCCCTTCGCACGGCGGAGCGCCTCAGGGAAGGGGATGGTAGTGGCCTCCTCAGATGGAGGATTAGGACTCGGTCCCTGTGCCTGTGAAGAAGGAGAATCCATACAATAATCATCATTCACCACATATGGATCCGCAATTTGAACAGAAACCTTTCCTTTATTCATCTTTTTGTTTTTCTTTTTGTTCCCACAGTCCTTGGGTACAAAATGTGGCAACATCACAGATGGTGGCTCAACAAAAGTGGATGTGGTGGCCTCAGCACCACCACTAGCACCGGTCTTCGCGGCGTCAGCACCGCGCTCTGGTTCATCATCCAAAATGGTGGCATCAGCACCACCGTCTGCGACTGGTATCACGACGGCATCAGCACCGTCGTCCTGGACTTCATCATGGGTGGCATCAGCACCACCGTCAACATCATCATGAGCGGCATCAGCACTGCTCCTCTGCTCCTCTGGCGCTCCTGATCCTGCCTCTGGTTGTCGCTCAGAAGAGGCGCCGCCGGCGGGCATCCTACCGCTCCTAGTAGTAACAAAATCAGCATCATGATAGGAATAAGACATGTCACTCAAATAATCACTAGGAGAGGTATCCTCTGTAAACTCTACCTGCTCAGACTTCCTTTTCAGATTGTTCGGGTTAGGTTCAATCTGAGCGGGTATGGCGGCCTTGCCTTTCATGATGTCCCTCATCTCCTGCCGAAATTCATCCATTTCTTGCCTGAAAGAGGCTCGCTGTTCAGATAGCAAGCGGGCAAGATCATCAAGGGCTGGGTTCTCAAAGGCAGGACCCTGTGAACCGGATGGCTGTCCCTGCTGGAAATGGGGCTGCAGCTGCTGTTGTGGCTGATACGGGGGGTGATGGGAATAAGACTGATGAGGCTGCTGTTGCTGCCTCCACTGCTGTCCCTGATAGGTGGGACGAGGACCACTCTGAAACTGTTGCTGATGGGCATACTGGGGCTGCTGTTGTGGTCACTGCTGGCTGCTCTGCTGTCCTTGGGCAGGGTTCTGCTGCTGGGATGAGGATCCACCATTGCCCCAACGGAATCCGGGGTGATCCCGACGAATCCCGGGCTGAGGGTACCGGTCGTACCAAATCCCATTGACTTCCATCAACGGTTCCTGCTCGAAAGAGGGTGGAGGAAGAACTGCCAGTGGCTGCTCCGGCTGATACACCACCATCTGCGTCTCCTGAGATGGCGGTTGCTCTGGATGGTACTGTAGCAGTGGAACCGGCTCTGCCTGAACACGATTCACCTGTCGGTATGAGATAGAGGGTTGGTTGGAACTGCTACTGTCGGAGTCAGCTCGTGACCTGGGAGGTTGTTGGGAATGAGCTTGTGCCTCCTGAATGCATAGGATTTGAGTTTTCAGGTCACTCATGGTTTTGGTGAGAAGGTCCATCTGAGCAAGACCTTGGTTCTGCTTCTTCTCGAGGATCTCCATGCGGTCCAACTTTTCACTAATAATGCCCATGTCGGCTGCTGCTGATTCGGCTTGGGCTGCGGCTACCGACGTTGTGTTGGGACCGGCATCGATGCGGGCGATCCTCTGAAATGATCCCGCTCCTTGCGGGGGCTTCTGCTGTGTATAGACTCGGGCCTGGGTCATCACTGTGGAGTTTTCTGCCATGCCTTCATAGATGGCCCAGACGTCGTCTTCTCCCTTGGAGAAATAGGACCCACCGCAAGAGGCGTTCACAAGCCCCTGCAGCTCCGGTGTCAGCCCACAGAAGAAACTCTGTACGAGATTGGGCTTGGAGATATCATGGTGCGGGCATCGGTCGATGAGCTCTCTGAATCGATCCCATGCTTCATGGAACTGTTCATTTGGGATCATGACGAAATTGCTGATCATGGCTCGAGCTGCGTTGGTCCGGCCGAGAGGGTAGTACTTTTTCAGGTATGCGGTCCGGAGATCTGCCCAGGTGTCGACGAATCGCCCAAGGTGCTTGAGCCAATATGTGGCTCTATCAACCAAAGAGAATGGAAAGGCAATCATCTTGATGGTGTCCTCGGTCATCAACTGATCATGGATAGTGCTGCAAATCATCTCGAATTCCTGGAGGCGGAGGTGCGGCTCTTCGGTCGGCAACCCATGGAACTTGGGTAGAAGCTGAATAGTGTGGGGTCGAAGCTCGAAATCTCCGTGAATTGGCGGGAGTCTGATCCAACGGTGAGTAAGGGATGCAGCTGGGTCGTGCAACTCCCTCATAATGGTCTGTGGTGGTCGCTCAGCGTCTGGCTCGGCTCCTCCTGCATCAGGTCCTCCTCCTCCACCACCTTCTCCGCCAGCTCGGTTCTCTCTCATCTGAGCTATCTCCCTCATGAGATCACCCATGAATGTACCCTGGTCACGGATCTGCCTCTGCATAGTCTCCAGGGATGCTAACAAGGAATTATTGATGGATGCCTGATCAAATAGGAATGGAGGGTGCTCATGATTATCTGCATGCTCGCCTCTGTCTGCCATGTCTGGATTTTCTGAAAAAGCAAAAGAGGCCATCTCAGGTGCTGTCGAATGAGCTGAACACTGTGATGTACTGAATTCTGACACTCTTGGACTGATGGAAGGAGAATGAGAAGGGTGGTCGAGGGGGAACAGGGTGGATGTAAACTCGGGCTCGGAGAGTGGACTCTCCGAGGTATTCCTAGATGAGTGAGGAGGAGTGCTGGATAGCGTTGCCGACAAAGTAGGCCTAAGAGATCTCCGTCCCATCATCTTGATTATTTGGGAAGAGCAGAGGGAATTTAGAAGAAGAAGAGTGAAATGAGATGCAACAAAATTGCGCACGATTGTGCGGTGTTTTTGATCTTGACCTAAACAAATCTAGCAATCAAACACAAAGCAGGGGTGAGTTCACCAACTCAACACGTGAAGCCGTGAAGGTTCGGCTTTTTATCTTGTCAATTTTAGCTTGATTCAGGAATTTATCTTTTCACGAGTCCTTAGAACGCTACGCCTAAAGGAGAGAGAGTACTGCCGGAAAAGTATCCCGTACTTGTCCTCCTCCTGTGTAACCTGTAGCTTGCACTTTTTGAGGTCCTTGTAACCCTTCCTGGATCCCTACTCAGCCAAAGAATAAGAGAGGAAGCCAATAGGCGAAACCGATACTTCGGAACTCGCTCGCAACGGAATCACTCGTGAGCGTGCAAGAACCTACTCGGACGCGAGACGATGAGACAGACACCCCCGTGAAGGCGTGGCCTAGGCTCGATACTTCGGACAAGGTCGATGCTCTACACAATAGAGAGTCACCAATGTTGACCAAGCCCTACTCGTCCACATACGATAGAAGCGCCAATACTTCGGAAATCCAGGCGATACACAAGGCAGCCACAAGCTGGGTTTTTGGCTCTAATCCTTACGAAGCGCTCACCTCACTTGGAAGGAGACCTTCCCATGCAACCTGAATACAAGTGAGGGTGTTACTCTCCCCAAGCAATGAATCCAATTACCGATTTTATTTTTGGTCAAGTTTTCTTAGCAGTCCCTTTTTTAATTTTTTTGGTGTTATCGCTTCTTTTGAGTAGATTCAAACAAGCGCCTAACGATTTTTGTGTTTTCTTGATCCTACTTTGTCCAAAAACAGAGGGAGAGTAGAGTCGGAAAAGCCGTGCAAGTTGACAAAAAGATGGAAATCTCACCTTTGTGCCTAAATGATGGATGCCAAGTTAGAAGACTTACAGCGAATCCCAGCTCTCTCCATGCGGGATGCAAAGCAGAATTTTTAAACCTAATCTATATGCCGATATGCACAACGGAAATCGTCCTAGAATAGGCAACTGTTAGCGTGAAGAACCACAAGTCAACCTCCTATCGTCGATCCTAAGAGTCCGGTCTAGACCCTCCCCTCCTCTTCTCGACACATCGAGTTCAGGAGTAGCGCTTGATGGAGAGGGCTCGCGACGCGGCGGATCTAAGAAAGGGGGCTAACTGTTTAATTAGTCTAAGTCCAAATACGAACTATAGGAGCATGCAAAGATAATTAGGGTGTTTGGACCTATTCTAATCGAATCAAGCAGGACCTAGAACTAAGAGCTCAATCCACAAAAGAAAATGAAAAAGGAAAACAAAACCGGAAAATGACAAGCGAGAAAAACTCGTCAAAAACTGCGGTGAGTCCCCGGGTGAACAAACACCCGAAAATTAGGCCCGGTAGTGTCCAAGAGTCCAAGTGTACCTGTATTATTACAAATTAATAGTCTCTCTCTCACAAAAATAAATGTAAGCTAATCTAATCACTCTCCCTCACTCCTCCTGCTCTCTCCTGCCGGCGTGACCTAAGAAGGCCGGCTCCGCTTCCCAAGGATGCTCCGGATCACCTAAGCAATCCGCCTTGCTCCGCGGTCCCTCGCAAGAAGACAAGAAAAGAGACGGTCAGATAGCTCAACAAGATATATCAAAAATGTAAGAGATGGAAAATAATGCTATGGTAAACAATCACACAATCAAACAAAATGTGAACTACTCGCTGTTGCTCCCCGACAACGGCGCCATTTGATAACCGCAGATTATCGAGGGTCTAAATACGTCGTTGTGGCGACCCACAATAAAATGCGATAGATCAACAATGAACCCACAATCAAGTATCAAACAATGAAAAACAAGTGTGGAGTCAAATTTATTTTTAACTCTGCACAAATGGTGTATAGTGACAAGTATGCAGAGAGTTCGAACACAGGGAGCAAGCAGGGTAGTTCAAGCAAAAATGCTCAAGTATGTGTGTGTGTGTGTGTGTGAAGTGTCTACACTAAGCAAGCAAGCAAATGAATTTTTTGTGGGTTTTTAATTTTTAATAATTTTTTTATTTTTATTTAATTTTTAATTTTGTATTTTGATTTTTAATTTTCTGATTTTTATAATTTTATAATTTATATTATTTTTTTTGTTTTCAATATTGGAATTTAAAGACAATGGAATAAAAGACAAGGTAAAATATTTATAAAACTAAGTAAAAAGTACCAAAAATTCAGAAATAAATTGTTTTTGATATTTTTATGATTTTCTACTGTTTTTGTGATTTTTGGGGATTTTTCAAGGTGTTTTTGGTATTTCTAATTACTGCAATAAGTCAAAATAGTGAAACAAGAGCTGGCTGTGAATAAAATAGGATTTAAAAATAGCAGCCAGTACGCAAAATTTTTCACACTATTTTTCAAATAAAAGGAACAAAATAAGGAACACACAGAACCTGAGTTTGTATTTTTTTAGAGTTTTCCTTGATTTTATATATTTTTTTGAAGCTTTTGAGTGTTTTTAAATTTTTAGTGTTTTTCTTTTGAGATTTTTAGTGATTTTTGGACTGACACTAAAATAGGATAAAATAGACACTAGATATTTTTTTTGTAATTTTTCAAAGTGTTTTAATAATTTTTTTGGCATTTTCTAAACTAGACAGTACACAAAAAGCATGTTTTTGATTTTTAATAACTATCAAAATAAAATGAAATCAAAAACTAAATTGATAGCGTCAAAGTACACGTATCCAGGAGCTTAAGTCTATTTTGTGGAATTTTTGGACTTAAAATGATAGATCAAATAAATACAACAAGCATCCAATCAATAAACAGTCCTGGCAGGGATATAAACGCAATTTTCAAAACATCCAGGGGCATACATGCAAATGTCCACAAACGTTTGAACTAGATATTCGATTTATAGCTCCAAAATCTAATTACAAAAACCGCCTGGGTCTCTTAGAAATTTCCCCACCAGGGCGTGTGACTTGCACGCGCCTGACGAGGATGAAAATGTAATATTCCAAACCCTGGGGGCTTACATGCAATTTTTCCAAAAATATAACATGTGAAAGTGAAGTTTTGGTACTAAGCAGAATACGATAAAGCCCGAGGGTCCTTCTGCAAAATGCCCACTCCTCACGTGTACAGGTCACGTGAGGTGACGTGGCGAAGGATCTGGATGCAAATATAGAAAGTACGGGGGTGTTTGTGCAAATAAACCAAAGTTTTTACACTACAGACAAAAGTTTAAATTCTAAATAATAAATACAAAAGGCGCGAGTGTTGGAATGCAAAATACCCTCGGCGCGTGGATCCAACGGCTACCGGTCTTCACTTATACACGTGGCGTGAATCCAACGGGTCGACGACGCTTCGCTCGGACGGCTGAGATTAGATCATTTGGGGATGATCGGACGGTGGCGACGGGGCGCGATCCAACGGCGGCTGCTCGACCTGGAAGAGCTCCTCAATCCGACGGTTGGGAGTCGATGAGGAAGAATAACGAAGGACGCCGGTGAGGCGAACTTCGCCGCTCCAGATCGTCGTCCTCCGGCGTAGTCAGGGCTTCAAAATGGACGTGGAGCGTCCCCTGGTCCTCCTCTAGCGACTGGTGGCGGCAAAAAACCCCGGCGATGGCCGAGAGGCTCGCTGAAGGGCGGCGGAGCTACAGAGCTCCGCTAGCTCCGGCGAAGCTCCAGATTCGCCTCCAGGCTTCAATGATGGTGCTTGGACCTGCAAAAAGTATTAGAAGGTCCAGGGCAAAGTGCCTGGACCTTGAGTGGACCTAATCGATGCGAGAAGCGAAGTGGCGATGGGTGGCCGGAGGTGCGCTCCGGCGAGGATGGGTGATTAGGCGAATCACACGATGGATTTCAAGATTTCTTGAGGGCTTTCGTTCCTAAGACTCAGACTAAGCTAATGCACGAAAAATAAAGGGATGAAATGGCTTCCTCGACGGTGTAGACCGGAGGGAAGGTTACCTCAACCGCCGGAGTTGCGGGAGGTGGTGGAGACGCCTCCGACCTCGGCTGCCTTGGCTGAAGGCTTCGCGGTGGAGCTGTCACCTCCAGGAAGCGCTGGAGCTCGGAGTAGGCGCGAGGGGTGGACCGAAGGTGTTCGAATTCGAATCGAAAGATGGGGGGTTGGTTTTAAGTGGGTTGACCCGAGGCGACAGGGGTCCAAAGACCAAGGGATCTGGAGCGCCTCAGTGATCCATGGCCCGATGTAAACACCCGGCGGGCAAGAGGGATGGTCGATGAAGAAGATCACAGAAGGAATCGAGATGAAATAGTGAAAGAATCGACCTAGAAAAATCGCCAAAAACGCCAAAAAACTAGGTCGTCTGACAGGGGTAGGTGGGGAGGACGACCAGTTGACCTGAGTCAACTGGGGCCGTCTCCTGATTGGTCCACGTGGACCAATCAGGAAAAACCCCGCATAAATGTTTTATAAATTCAATAAAAAAATAGAAAAAGGCCGAATTTAATAAAAGTTATAAAATGAAAAATGCTTAGAATTTTATGTAGTATTTTATTTTGATTTTTAATTAATTGTAGGAGGTATATTTTTATAAGTTACCTTTTTAACCTTATATAGGTATAATACCTATGTATCTAAATATCTGATTTTTATTTTATGTATTTTATTTTTATTATTTGTATTGATTATTTTCTAAAATTATAAGATACTTGTATGGACACAAATATATTTTTATTTTATTTTTCTGATTTATTTTGTATATTAAATAAAATATAAGAGTGTTTTGTCTAGGTATATGCATAGGCAGTTTACCTATGTATTTTATTTTTAAGTATTTTATTTTAGGTTTTTATTCTTATTTTAATGTACATGATTATTATAAGTAATATTTACAACATTATAAAAATATAAAAATAAATAACTAATTAATAAAGAATAAATTGAATATTTTAATCAGTATAGCTATACAACGAAGGTCCAAAACTCAACTTTCGAACCGTAGCTCCGCCAAATGCGAAACTACCACCATTGGATAGATTATTTTCTTCTATATACAATTAAAGGTGAGTTTGCTACATTTGGAGTTGTCAGTTGTGAGATACGGGTCTGGGAAGTTGGGATTCTGGATTCTTATTCAGATCATAACTTTTTGTCTGCACGTGATTTTTCTGTGAAATCAATTTTGTATTTTTCTTTATTAAATTATCTACAACTTTCATGTACAAAGTTTCTTTATTTGGTGTTTAAAAAGTGAAACCAAAATTAGGTCCCAAAATGAATAAAGAATGAATAGAATGTATAGGTATATTATATGTATTTTGACCTTATCTCCCCCTACTTTATTCCTTGTCGACCTATTCATCAAGATGCCTAGGTCTCGGTGTTTTGGGTCATAAAATATTTACAATATTTTATTCTTTTTCTTTTCTTTATTTATTCTATAATTTTGGCTTTAATTACAGTATTTTATACACTGTCTAAATGCACATGCATGGATGCTAAGATGATGGTTTAAAGGCTATTTACAGGCATTTGCTAGGGTTTTTAGTGCCAAATGATAGAATAAATATGATGAAATGTGGATTCATCACCTGTAGAAAAATAAAAATGCCTGCCGGAGTGTACATATGTTGTAAAGTCAAATAAGCAAGCTTGAGCTTCAAAGTCAGATTATGTGAGCCTGCAGTTGGATGACTTGACTACACTGGTCTTGCATCCTAGGATAGGTAGCTACACTGGCTACCGTCCATTCTTCTCTTCACTCTCTCCTCTTGAGCTGGTTGCCACTTGAACTTAGAAGGGAATACCCTGCTCCTTGAGGGATGAGTTGTTGGATTGGGGAATCATTGGGTTGTCATATCGGAGAAGTCAGTCTCTTTGTCATTTCAGTTGAGGAGAGCCACCATCACTTAAACTGTACGAGTCATATTCATAGTCGTAAGGGTTTGCGTATGAGTTGAAATATTTCTGACCTGGCTATTGAGGAGACTTGAGCAGAGTTTCGGGATTCTCGAAGGCTGTTGGATTTCAAGTCTGGTTCTCATTAAGGTTCCGTCCGCACTAAAATTTCAAAGGTCCGACTTGAGCTCTAAACTTTGATTTTATGAAGACAAGTTTGATAATTAAACTTAATCCACATTTCTTCTTTTTCTTTTCTTTGTTTTTCTATTCTGCACTTATTGCATAAATGTTTGCTAGGGACTAGCAAAGGCAAGTATAGGGGATGATGAATCTACGTTTCATCATCTTTATTCTATCATTTTGGCCTTAAAAACCCTAGTAAATGCGTGTAAATAGGCTTAATTTAGGCATTTTATCATCCCTCCATTGTCTTGTATATATTGTATAAAATGCGGTTTTTAAAGCCAAAATTATAGAATAAAGAAAAGAAAAGAAAAAGAATAAAATATTGTAAATATTTTATGACCCGAAACTCCGAGACCTAGGCATCTTGATAAATAGGTCGACAAGGAATAAAGTAGGGGGAGATAAGGGTCAAAATACAATAAAAACACCTTCTATTTAATTCATTCTCTATTCATTTTGGGACCTATTTTTGGTTCTACTTTTCATACATCAAATAAAGAAACCTTGAACATGAAAGTTGTAGATAATTTAATATAGAAAAATACAAAATTGATTTCACACAAAAAAATGTACAGATAAAAAGCTATGGTCTGAATAAATTTCCAGAACTCCAACTTCCCAGACCTGTATCTTGCAAATAAAAACTCGAAATGTACCAAACTCACCTTTAATTGTATATAGCATAAAATAATCTATTTAATGGAGTGGTTTCGTATTTTTCGGAGTTACGGTTTGAAAGTTGAGTTTTGGACCCTTGTAGTATACTTGTACAGATTAAAATATTCGTTTTATTATTTATTCATTATTTTTATAATTTTATATTTTTATAATTTTGTAAATATTACTTATAATATATTTGTATATTAAAATCAGAACAAAAACTCAAAGAAAACTCAAAATAAAATACTCGTATATATAATACATAGGTATAATACCTGTATCTATACATATACAAATAACACTTTTATTTTATTTAGTGTATAAAATACTTCAGAAAAATAAAATAAAAAAATATTTAAGTGTATAAAAATACTTTATAAATATATAAAACAATAAACAAAAATAATAAAATTAAAATACACAAAATAAAAATTAAAGACTAAAATATATAGGAAATATACCTATAAGGGATACAAAAGTAAACTAGTAAAAATATATTTCAAAAAAATAATTAAAAATCATAATAAAATATTTCATAAATTAATAAACATTTTTTATTTTTAACCAAAATGAAATTAATCCATTTCTTATTTTTAAACGATTTTTGAAATAATTTTTTAGAGGATTTTTCCTGGTTGGTCCACGTGGACCAACCAGGTTGGTCTGACAGTTGACCTCGGTCAACTGTCTGACCTCCTCCTCTACACCTGTCAGACAACCATTTTGTCTCTTCTTCTTGCCATTTTTGAGGGCTGACCTTGCACCAATTCATGTCGATACCTTCTGCATTTTTGCTCCTCGATCAGTGGTGATTCACGCCCAAGTGATTCCTTGGGCTGAGGACCACTGATCGAGGCATTTGACCCTCGTCTTCCACGCCGTCCGTCAACCCTTCAAAAGGCACCCCCCGACTTCGATTTGAAGTTTGATCCTTCTTCCGCCATTTCCACCCTAAACCCCCTAGCCCTCCGTGTTCCTGGTGACAGCAGGCATCGAATCGAGCCTGGGTTTAAGGCGTTTGGCGTCGAATCGAAGAGATCCACATCTCGTCGGAGCTCCGTCGCGCCTTCCAGCCCGTCGTCTCTGGTGAGCTTCTCCCTCTTCTCTTTCCATTTTCTTGTAGCTCTAGTGTAGGATAGCTTAGCCTAGGAGTAGTTTAGATTTCCATCACGTTATTCGCCGTGAATCTCCGATCAAAGATCACAGCGGAGCTGAGCTCCGCCTCCATTTTCCGGCCACCTTGGTTATCGACCGCCGCCAAAATCACCCCCATCTTCTTCCCCTTCACTCCGTCACTCCTCTCCACCCTTCCGACCACCTCGATCTCGCCCAGATCGAGCTATCGAGCTCCCCTCTCCGCCGCTCGCCGGAGCTCTTCATCCCAGGCACCTTTCGCTTCCATCGAACCATCGGAGAGCCCTCCGAGCACCCCCTTCTTGCCGTGCTTCTCACCCTGCAGGAAAGAAGTCAAAAGGAGGCCCAATCGAGCCTCGAAGTTTCAGGGAAGCACCTCCAGACGACCTTCCTCGTCCGAGCACC
This sequence comes from Ottelia alismoides, assembly GCA_037367405.1. NCBI lineage: Eukaryota > Viridiplantae > Streptophyta > Magnoliopsida > Alismatales > Hydrocharitaceae > Ottelia > Ottelia alismoides. The sequence goes on from JAZKJV010007161.1 coordinate 117,922, forward strand.
TCCGGTCACCTCGACCTCGGCTGAGGAGCTCCATCGACGCGGACGAGCCCCAGGACCATTTTGCCCTCGGTCCGGGGGTGGTGGAGGCCGTGTGTTGGCCGGAATCGCCATTCCAAGAGTCCTCCGGGCGGTGTTCTTCGTCATCTTCGCCCAGCCGTCGGATCAGCCGCGTTCTTCCAGCCGTTCAGTAGTCGTCAGATCGGTGCACCTCCCAGCCGTCCGCTCAGCCGCCCACGACTTAATCTCAGCCATCCAGGACGAAGGGGTACGGGCCGTCCGATGCTTGCCACGTGTCCTAGTGAAGCTCCATCGGCCGCACGATCGGGAACTTGGGTATTTTGCATTTTAAGCCCAAGCATTTTTGTATTTAAGTTTTAGTCCTAAAACTTTGGTTTCTAGTTTAAATTTTTTGTAAAAATTGCATGTAGGCCCCTAAACTTACTTTATTTGCACTTTAGTCCGCGCTACGTCACCTCACGTGACTGGGGCACGTGCATTTTGCGCATTTTGCATTTTTAATCCTGAACTTTCTACTATTTGTTGTTATACCCCTGCGCGTCGTTAATTAAATATGTTTTTGGGATAATTGCATGTTTGCCCCGCCGGTTTTTATTATTTGCAAAAATGCCCCTGTGAATGATAGATCACGTGTTCTATGCGTGGATTTTGGTGAAAATTGCATTTGAGCCCTTAGATGTTTTATTATATGCACTTATACCCCTGTCAGGTTGCGACTTTTTTTGTGAGCTTGATCTATTTATTTGGAGTATCATTTTAAATCGAAAAAATCTCAAAAATTAAACTTAAGCTCCTGTTGCCTTGTACTTACATGCTATATTTTTATTTTTCATTTTTGTCGCATTTTAGCATTTATTAAAAATCAAAAAATAGCTATTTTCAGTACTGTCTAGCTTAGAAAATACCAAAAAATATTAAAAATCCCCTATTGTGTATTTTAATCTATTTTAGTGTCAATCCAAAAATCACTAAAAATCTCAAAAGAAAACCCTTAAAAATTTGAAAATACATAAAAACTTCAAAAAAAATATATAAAATCATAGAAAACTCAGAAAAATATAAACTCAGTTTCTGTTTCTTCTATATTTTATCCTCTTTTATTTAAAATTAGTTTGGAAAATTTTAGTGGTTGTTTGCTATTTTTAATTCCCATTTTATCCCCAACCAGTGGCTTATTCACTGTCTTGCTTTATTTTGTTATTTAAAAATACCAAAAACATTCTGAAAAATACCCAAGATCACAAAAACAGTAAAAAATTATAAAAATCTCAAAAAGATTTTATTTCTGAATTTTTGGATATTTTTGCATGTTTTTCTAAATAGTGTAGCATCTCTTTTATTCCCTTGTTTATATTTTCCGATATTAAAAAAAGAAAAAATATATAAAATATAAAATATAAAAAAATCAGAAAATTAAAAAACCAAAATACAAAATCAAAATTAAACAAAATAATAAAAAAATAATAATTAAAAACCCACAAAAAATTAGATTGGTTAAGTAGTTTATTAGACCTAGGTTTGGACTTGTGTCTATATTCTGCACCTTTGTTTCCTGTGTTCGACCCCTACTTGCTTGCCACTGTACATTTTTAGTAGGGTATAATAAATTTTAATCCTTGCTATTGATTACCTGATTGATTGTGTGGGTTAATTGTTGACGAACGAGGATGCTTGAGTAGTCGCATCAGCGACAGTGAGTCTGATTTGTCAGACCACTATTTAGCGGCTCTCGCCTTATCGTTTTTCAGCTTGGAGGAGGTGGATCATGGAGGAGAAGGGTGAAGGAGTGTACGGAGGGAGGAGCAATGTGGGCGGGAGAGGGTGCGCATGGAGGAGATGGGTCGTAGAGGAGAAGGGCGGAGGAGGTGCGAGTGGAGGAGGGATGTTGGAGAAGGAGGGCACAATCAATTTTTACAATATGAGATCATTTTTTACAATCTTGGATCTTTTTTAACAATATCAGATCTTTTTTTACAAATCGCAAGTCATTTTTACAATCTCAATTTTTTACATCTTCCTTTTCTTTTATAAATTTCTAACAGTCTCATTTTTTCAATCTTGGGTATTTTTTGCAATATCAGACTGTTTCTTACAAATCTCAAGTCATTTTTACAATAGCAGATTATTGTTTATATTTAACATTTCTTTTATCAACAACAATCTCCGGTCCTTTTTTTTACAATTTCATATCATTTTTACAATCTCAAATCATTACAAATTTCATGTCATTTCTTACAAATTTTAAGTTTTTTTTACATTTATTTTTTCTTTTATATATTTTTAACAATCTACTTTTGTCAAAGAAAATAATAAAATCTTTATAATCAATCATGAAATTTATAAAGGTAGCGTGAGTATTACAAGTCTCATTTTTTTACATTTTCCTTTTTCTGCTTAATAATTGATGTATTACTATCTTTTTTTACAAAACTCTATACAAATATTACAAAACAAGTACGAACTTTTACAAAGGCATTACCTAATTTACAATTACAAAGAATACTAACTTTGATTTTATTTTACAAACTTGGTTACAATCTTACAATGTCAATGAGTATTTTACAAAGAGTTTTGCCATTCTATATAGCGTGAAAAAGCTAACACTTTGACGAAACATCTACGCATAAATAGCAATAAAAATGCCAATTCAGACGAGCTAAAAATAGTAAAATAAAAGGATTAAATGAGATATAAATTCAAGATGAAAATCAAATTTAAAATGAAAATACATTGACTAAAATACACTTTTAGATTAAGAGTCAGATGATTGTCATTCAATACAAAGGAAAGACCGACCTCATTGAAACGACCCCTTATATAATAGGGTTTTTGTTATCAATTGTACCCCTTCGAGATATTATAATATCAGTCACGCCCCTCCTTTTTTGGGAATATCAGTTGCACCCCTGACTTCTTGTTGTTCTATCACTTGTGCCCCTTCGTTACATTAGTCATTAATGATTTGAACTTAACCATGGTTTTCTCAAATCATGGTTTGATTACGAGGGACATAACCATCCAACTCCAAACTTCCCTCCTCCCATTCATCTCCAGCTTGTACGCACTCGAGCTTTGCCTCCACCGCGAGCTCCTCCCACCGCCATGGCACCTCCGCCTCCACGCCTGAGCTCCTCCCTCCGCCCTGAGCTCCTTCCTCCATCCCGCACCTCTCCGTCTGCCACAAGCTCCTCCCTCTGCCCCAAGCTCATCTCCTCCCCCCTACGCCTCCCCCTCCATGCTTGAGCTCCTCCCCTCCATCCCCGGACCCCCTCTCCCTCCCCAACTCCTCCCCTTCTCCCCATCCTAGCAGGTCACCTCCACCTCCTCAGACGACGACGACTGCATCCTCTTTGCCTCCCCACTCCTGCAAATGCGAGTCTTCACTGCGATAAGCCATGCGTACACCTAGAGGGTGGAGGGGGTGGGGTTTGGGTGGGGCTAGGGCATTGGAGTATGGACTGGACTTAGAGGGGGGGATGGCTGGTTGAGGAGCAGGGCCTTGAGGGGGAGGGGCAAAGGTGGAGGAGGAGGGCTTGGATGGGGAGGGGCAGCAGAGGAGGACATGCATCGGGGGAGGAGGAGGGCCTTGAGGGAGAGGGCAGTGGAGGAGGAAGGGCAATGGAGACGAGCTTGGAGGTGGAGGGACGACAGAGGAAGAGGGGCAGAGGAGGAGGGCCTAGATGGGGAGGGGCGGTGGTGAAGGATGGACTGGAGGCGGAGGGACGATGATGGAGATAGACCTAGAAGAGGAGGGTCGGTTGGAGGAGGGGGGAAGAAGAATAAATTGGAAAGATTAAGACATTGTTAACCTTCATTTTTTAAATAATTATCATTATGTCCTCAAAGTTAACGGTGGTTTAAGATGAGGATTGACGACAACTAACCTTAGGGGTATAAGTGATTATTGTGGAAGGAGTGAGGGGCTGAGCTGATATTAAAAAAAAAGAAGAGGTATAACTGATATTACAAAGGGCACAAATGACAAGGATGCAAATCATCCAAAGGTCCCCAGCGCCGCTGTCTCTTTGTGCAGGAAGCCGCCAAGTAAAGGACGAAATCCTCTGTTGCCTCCCCCTCACAAACACACCCGTCTCTTTATCTCTCTCCCCTGTGTGTTTTTGACTCGACCGTCTCTCTGCTACTTTAACGCAGCGAAAGCATGGTGGCGGAGGGCACTGTTCAGGGCAACAGCACCAGCGGCATCTCCTCTCTCCCGCTTCCATCATCTTCTTCCGGTTAGTCCTCTATCCTTCTCCCCACATTCCATACCAAAATGCTATTCTTCCTAAGTGTGCTGTCCATGCAACAAGACCAACTTCCAGTCGGCGAACTCCTCGGAGATTCGACCACGCACGCTTGTTTGTTCCAGCAGAGAAAACAAGGAAAGAATGTCCTTGTCCACGCGCGTATCTCGACGTGTATAACGTTTATGCAATCTTTTCAGTACATACCTTATACGTCCGGTCTATTTATTGTAAACTTACTTATTATGCTGCGTTGGTGATGAGATGAACAACAGTGCACGCTCGGGTTCCGGTTCTTTTTCGTTCTGGTTCTCCCACACCTCTCTCTCAAATGTTAAATGCCGGCGCTTATTGCGGATCTTTGACCTCGTGTCAAAGAAGGGCTGTGTTGGACTTCGGGAACCCGTTGAGCGAATTCCACCAAATCAACTCGGTGTTGGCCCCGGGAATTTTAATTTCAGTGGTGGCTGGACCAAACTTAGGCAGATGTTCACAACCCAGCAATCAAGTGTCCTGTGACAGAAGGTTTCTATTTTGGTCTTACGTAATGCCGCTGCTCACTCCTTTCTTTTAGGACCCACTCCCCAATTCCTCTCTCTCTCTCTAAATAATATCAGAAGACCACGTTGGTCCCCCTCCTCTGGCGCCTACGTGAGGGAAACACGGCGTCGTAGCGTCAACCAGACGCATTAAATTCTTCTTCTACCGGTTTTGACGGCCTGTCTTTGTTGTATGTGGAGCACACAGTACTAGTGATGCCATTGGGGAGGTAATGATAGGCAATGATCTGTGGGTTTCTGTCTGTCTGCATGTGTATGCTCTCAGATGATCATTTGGCTTGTGGGACGTCCAGATGGATCGGCAAGGGCTTCGCTTGCGTCTGCATACAGAGGAAGGGTGCTTATGAGAGGATACCCACCACCTTGACGCCCTTGCAGGTACGAAGGTCTCTTCTTGTATTGCACGCCATCTTTTTTATTCATTTATAGGAATATTCGCATGGTGGATATGCCTGCGATCTTGGTCTAATGCAGAACAGTTTGAAAAAGAATTGGGTGACATTCGGACTCTGGATTCGACAATTAGTCAAGCCCGATTCGATTGTTATTAAGATTTTTGGCAGAATCTGCTGAGGGAGAAGACATTGATCTGCATTAAGGAATGCCCGCAATATGAACAGTTTTCTGTATGCTTGTTGATGTGAACTTGGATATTATATCGACTCAATCATGCTTTGGATATAACTATCGGATTTCAGTTTATCGAGTTCCATTTTTTGGGGTTTTCTCATGTTAATTAAGTTCTTGTTGCATTGAGATGCATACGACTTGATTTCGTCTTATGTTGTGAAATTTGTTAAGAATGAGTCTCGTTCTAATTTTTTTTCTGAATGTATATTGGTTCAAGTAGAGTGCGTCATTAGCACAGGTCTTTTTTCCATCCATGGCCGAATGTGTAACCTTTAACTCTGCAGGAACTTAGATTACAAAGATTGAGACATCGCATGAAAGTTTACTTTGACTCTTCAAGGCGAGATCATCAGGTATTTTATTCATATGGTGTATGCGATTGTTTACAGATTACTCTGTTTTTCTAGGCAACTCTTGCAGGCAATAGAACCTAGTGTTCCTTTAGAAGTCGATTTATTGCTCATTTTGAAGTCTTGATTGCTCTCATTAAGGAGGGCAGACTCTAATATCATATGGTTAGAAGGGGTAGTTAAAAAGGATAATTGAAGTTTGACATGGTGATCTACAATTATTTCTACAAGAGATTACCTAAACAGCGCCACCTTAGTGTTTTAGGAATACCAGCTAAAACAAAAACACCGAGAACACACATAAAAGAAGGAAACAAAAATAGTTTAAAGATCGTGTATCTAAGTAGTTGTAAATTGGAAGCAAGCATAACATAATACAACATCAAGTTCTCGAAGAGTTGGCTTGTCATATTGACACAGACGTGGTGTAATGGTTGCATAATGATACTAGTTGTAGTAATTTCAAGCTTTTTATCCGGCAGGAGGCTCTTAAGGCACTGTGGTCTGCAGCATTTCCAGATCAAGAGCTCTGTGCCTTGGTATCTGATCAGTGGAAAGAGATGGGTTGGCAAGGAAAAGATCCCTCCACAGATTTTAGGTGGATTTCCTTTTCCCGTCTTATTTTCTACATGTAATTGAATCCTTAAGCATACAGTTCTTGTTCTATGAATGTCAAACAGAGGAGCCGGGTTTATTTCACTGGAAAATCTGCTCTTCTTTGCGAAGACATTTCCTGTAAGTTAATTTGGTTTTCTCCTCTTTTTACCTACAACAACAAAGAGGTTGCTTTTCGTGTTGGAAATTTGTAAAAATTTCTACTATAATGCACAAGGCTTAATCTATCATTACTGGATGTGGCAGGTACCATTTCAGCGACTGCTGAACAAAGAGGGCGGGAAGCGAGCTGCATGGGAGTACCCTTTCGCTGTTGCTGGTGTCAATATCACATTTATGATCATGAAAATGCTAGATTTGCAGTCTCGTAATGCCCTTCCCCTCTAAGCTACTCCTGATGACTGAAATCAATATTTCGATTAAAAGTACTATAATATGGGCATCATACATATATATTTGTAGCTGAAAATTTTGGTTCATGGATTTGTTCTTTTTTGCAGCCAAACCTAGGACATTTGTTGGAGCTGTCTTCGTTCAAATATTATCTGGTTAGATGTTGCGATTGAAAGCTCTTGCATACAATAAAAATCTGTGCTCAATGTCCCCTAAATTTGAACTAACATGACGAATGCAAATGTTGTTTCAGAGGATGAATGGGCATTTGACATGCTTTATTGTGTTGCTTTCACGATCATGGACAAGAAATGGCTGGAAAATAATGCATCTTACATGGAGTTCAATGTAACATCTAATCTCTGATAGCTTATTCTCCTCATTCTTCTGTGCAACTTCAGTAGGTTTGATCAGAGAAAACTGCAGGATGTTTTGAAATCCACCAGAGTGCAACTGGAGCGTGAACTCCTTCTCGATGATGTGATGCGCATTGAGGACATGCCCTCGTATGGTCTTCTATTGTAGTTTGCCTATACCATCTCTTCTATAACCTGCTGCTTTTCTCCAGTAATCATATTTTTGACTTTAAACCTCTTAGCAATTAACCAATTTTTGTGGGTTATTTGTGGATTGAAAAGCTGATCTAGACTGCATTTGTTGTGGATGCGTGTTCCCTAAGGTGCATTATGTGTTCTTAATCATATGAAGGTCGGGGGAATCCGCGTGTATATGGTGTCGATTATTTGATTCCAAGAGGGCTTGCCTTCAAGTCTTGCCTAGAATGTGAAGTACTTTATGGGAAGAAAGAGCTTGTAATGAAAAGAAAGCTTGTAAATAGACCGTTTCTGTATGATGTAAGTACCAACTTGGAAGAGTTTAGAAGCAAATGTTCCTTCTTCAGAACCATAATTTTCTGCTAAGAGCCACATGAATCTGATTTCTTGATAAAAAAATCTCATTTATCCTTTTATGTATGCACTTTAAGTCATGAACTTTTGACTCTATCAATGCTTAGGATATTTCATTTACTTAACTTCACTGTCTGATTATATGATACACATATTTGATTCAGTTTTGAGCAGCATGTGTCTGTAGACTAAATTTGTGTAAGTTATGTAAAAGATGAGACTATATGATGACATTTCAATTGGGGCACTAGGGTAAAGTTTTAAGACCCGCTTAAACGGTTTCACGATTAAGCATTAGGTCTTTATGCAAAAGATATTTAATTAACTTTTAGCAATTTCAAAGGAAAATTTGAAAGAGAAATATGTCATTCCTTTTCACCTCTAAAAGCAAAATCTGGAGTTGCTCGTTTCATTAAAAATGATGTACTTTGTCGCCTACTTATTATTTTAGTTCCACAGTAGTATTGTAGCAGATGTGGATCCAAATAATACTTCATATTTTGCAACAGTCCAAACTTGGATTCGATATGCTGTAGAGGAAAACTAGTCTATTTGTTTAGTTTGGACTCAGTTCAGTTGCACTCACTGGCAAGATACCAAATTTTAAAGTGCAAGTTGTGGAGAATCCCCATTTTTTAATTGCACTCTCATATTCTCATACTTTGTGTTTTTTCTAGGATTGTATTTGAAAGGCCATAACATTACATACTTATATTTGCAGATTTATCATTGGTGTGATGTAGTGAAGAATGATGGCTGTGTGATTTTTTTAGGAGGAAAATTGTTATTGAAAGAAAAATTTTAAAATCATGACATATTACAATGAAATTGTTGGGAGACGGGCAACAAGCTGCGCCGCCAATCCATTTTGGATGGCAAATGGGAACCATAACATTGCTATGCATAATTTCTGGACCCTCTTAAGGAGCTCTACAGCTTCAGATGCCAAGAACCCAAAGGTATCAAACTCGAAAGGTATAATTTTCTATGTGGTTTCGGAATTATTTTTCTCTTAATTCCTTGTAAGGTGGTTCCACCTCATGCATGCTCATTGAAGCTGTCGAACTCCGCTTCGCACCTCGCAAGAAACCTAGTCCTCTTCCCCGGCCGAATCAATCTAAAATAGTTGGATATTGACTCAAATATCATTTGTACATGGATTAAGACGTACTTTATTAACTGAGAAAATTAAGTTGACAATCTTGCAACCATTCAAAATCGTCGAGATCACGTTGCCAAGAGTAATCTCACTATTCTTATAAACTTATTCTCACATTTCGTGTGTTCTTCATAGTCCATATATTATCCATCCACGAAGGACTATGTCATAAAAATGTGTGTGGGTTATAAGAAATGGAGACTAGTTGAGAACTTGGATTTAATTATTATGACTGGTCATTATTGAGAACAATTATACTAAAGCCCAAAAGTTATTAGGCTCGTTTTTTTATAACTTCTCAGATGGAAAAAAATTAATATTTAAAAGAGTATTATTAGAAAGATCTCTATAATAGTGGAAAAGATTATTGACAAGGCGGACCTATGCTTACAAAGGGTTCGATGGAAGATTCTACCTCATATATCGTAGTTGCCATGACTATTGCAACGTCCTACCCTACTATCCATTAGGATTGACTTCATGAGAAACCCTATTTAGCTAGCGATCCTAGATCATAGACGCTCAATAACCTACCAAAAACATGCTTAAATGATTCAATACAAGCATATGTGAATACGAAATAAGAAATGGCATGTGATGTAATCCATTCATTCTCAATGCAATCCCTGAAATGATAACAATGTACATCATTAATACATTCAAAATAAAGATTCATTCATCAATTTCTTCAGGTAGCGTTTGGTTCGCGGGTTACCTGCGGGTAGGGTTGAGCATGGGCCGGGTCCGGGCCGGGTTCGGCTTGGCCCGGCCCAAGCCCATTTTAGTATACGGGCTAACGGGCCGGGCCTAGGCCCGTTTTATTTTTCAAAATCTAGGCCCAATCCCATGCCCGGCCCAAACATTATGGGCCGGGTTCGGGCCGGGCCGGTCCAAATTGAAACTCCGGGACATATTGAGCCTGTTTTTATCTTACAAATACACCACTCATCCCCAACAAAAATGAGTATTCTTTACACATGCAAATATGTTTTACACATTGATAATATTAAGGAATCATGTCCATGATACGAATTGACTATGTGCAATTACATGCTCTAAACATGACAAATATATTACCAATGTAATATAATTGTTTATAATATATGTTTGTTAACATGGTAATTATTATCATGATGGTATATATAACAATGATGGTTGTTAACTTAATAAATTATTATGTTTAGAATTTAATATCCATCTAAATTCTATTATCACTCATACGCATAAGTAATGGGTCAAGCTAATGGGTCGGGCAGTTTGGGCCCTTGAAACGGGCCTAGCTATCGGGCCGGGTTATCGGGCTTTCGGGTTGGGGCCCTATCAGGCCCGAACCCGACCCGAATATACATTTGGGCTTGAATTAAGGCCCAAAGCCCGGCCCAATTCTTTGCGGGCTCGGGTTCGGGCCGGGCTACATGGGCCGGGTTTCGGACCGGGTCGGGCTGGCCCGGCCCAATGCTCAACCCTACCTGCGGGTTAGGGGAATTTACCTCCCTTAACCCACAGCTCCCTCTCTCCCCATGGGCCCCACTTTATTCCTTTTTTAAAAATTAAATAAATCAATTTTACATCATCAATCCTATCAAAAAATAATATATTATACCATCATATCATATAAAAATTATAAACTACTCCACTTCTACCCCTTTTCCAAACTTCAATACAATCACATCACAATAACTACTCACTTTTTCAAACTCCAATACAATCATATCACCCCAAACCCACTTCTAACCCACCCTCAGTATAACCCTCTATCCAAACACCAAAACAGAAAAACGGGTTACCCTCTACCAGTTTAACCCGCCTTAACCCGCCAATCAAACGCACCCTCAGGGTTCGTTTGATTGTAGGGTTGGGCAGGGTTGGGTACTATTCACAGGGGTGGGTGAATAGTAAACTATGAGGAGGGAGTATCCCTGTGGATAGTACCCAACCCTGCCCAACCCTGCAACCAAACGAACCCTAAAAATTATAAACTACTCCATTTCTACACACTTTTCCAAATTTCAATACAATGACATCACAATAACTACTCACTTTTTCAAACTCCAATACAATCATATCATCCCAAATCCACTTCTAACCCACCCCCAGTTTAACCCTCTATCCAAACACCAAAACACAAAAACAGGTTACCCTCTACCAGTTTAACCCGCCAACCAAACGCAGCCTAAGGATAGATAAGGATGTTGTCACATTGGCAACTATTCATGCTTAGCAATGTGACTCAGATGGAAGAAAAAGGCTCACATTCCAAGATAATCAACTATCTCTAAATAACTCTTTCATTTTTTCTAGTAATCATATCAACATGTATTTGATATCAAGGTATTTCTGATTATATGTGTTTTTTCTTTACGAAAATACCTATAAGTGATGTAGATCTAGGACGTATCATTTTTCAAGGCTAACTTTGTCTTCTATTTAATGGTCTATTGAGTCGCAATTTAGTCCATTAAGACTCCTCTCTTTTACAGATAACATCTATTAGTAAGGGCAAAGCCCTATTTTTTTAACACCATTTAGGGAGAACATCCCATTTATTAGGATCCATGTAAAAAAGGTTGGGTGAGATTCATTTTCTCCACATAAGTTGATCCTGCAAGTTGAAGATTCTATCATATATATTACATAAGCTTGTTTATTTTTATGAAAACAAAATCTCGTTTATTATCTTGCAACTAGGTCATGGAGACGAAGACTAAGAAATAAGATGAAGTTCAAACTTGTATTCAAGCTGAGGATAGAGCTCAAGCTCAATATGATGAATACTGCTTACAAGATTAAAGAGACTCAAGCAAACAAAGGTAGACTTTGTGGAAAGAAGAACAAGCTTCAACTTGTCTCTTGAGTCCTGTAAACTTTTTTTGATTCCTATAATATGTAAAAAAAAACTTAAGATGTCATGTGTTATGCATCTATTTTATTATATTAGGTTTCACCCTTGAATCGATTGACAAATTCTGATTCCAGTTGACAAATTGCTTCATTAATGATTAATCTTTTCTACCAGTCACCTAATTAAAATAACAAAGGTAAACTTAACTCTGACTAAAAAAATTCAATTGACTAATCTTGATTTTAGTTGACTCATTGATATTTCATGAGACAAAATTTTGTCCCGGACAACTACTTAAATGATCAATTGAGATGCTATAGCTAAAATGATATTTTCAGTTAACTAATTAACCTTTTAGTCAGCTATTTTTTGAAATGTCTATGCATTTTGAATGACAATGTCTACTTTAATTAACCATCACATAATTTCAACTACACAACACTTACCAGATCCCTAAAACAACTACATTAGTGGCTTGTAAAAGAAAGCCATTCTCTTTCCTGCTCACTCATTCTATACTCTTATACGTTCTTCTCAAGTATATAATTCCCCTCCACTCACATTCTCCATTCCCAACTTTATTGAACTTGAATCTTGTATATATACAATATTATGATATTTTAATAAATTCTTGAAAATCCAAATGATTTGAAATTGTAGCACGCCAAACATTACTACATCCAGTAGTCACAAATTATAATAGCAACTTAAAAGTAGTAGGTGTTACTACTAGGAAACATAGGCTTAAACATTTTGGGTTGTGGTACAGGGATCCAGTTGAGCTCAAGCTCAACAAGTTGCGTGGAGCAATAATCTCAGATAACATATCAGGTCTACGGCCCGAGACGTTACATATTGTATCAGATCCAAGTTCCATCTAATAATGAATAATACGACTAAAGAGGTGGATCCACTCCTCTTATAGAGTTAGGAGGAAAAAGTTGCCCAAGAGGTGCATGCACTACTGTTACTAAGAATAGGTCATGGGCTATTGCGTAGTGAGGACGTTGCGAATATAAGTGGAGGTGATTGTAGCACCCCAAAATAGTATCACATCAAGTAATCACTAAGTGTCTTAGTAACTTATAAGTAAGTGAGAGCTATTACTAGACAATTTGGATTTAAGCATTTTGGGTTGTGGTCAAAGACTCCATGTGGGCCTAAATCCAACAATATTGTCCTAAATTTCACGATTACATTGTGGTTATAATTTTTTGTGATGAGATTTGCAACTATATAGAGTGGTAGTGTAATGGCAACGTGAAGGGAGAAAAGTTAATGCTACATGTAGTAGTAATGTCATGATAACATAATATCATATTTGTACTATATTGCCACTAGTGGTAACGTTGTACTCACAAATTGCCTTTTTTTTTCTTGTGCTGACAAAGAGAGTTTCTCCTTTATGTTATTTGAAAAAAAATTCAATCTCAAGTTGAATGGCACACCTAGATGAGGGTTTTTACTAGATAGAGAGTCATGAGAAGGCAACGAATATGGCACCATTAATGTCAATAGCATCGTAAGGGATATCAACTTCACATGCAAAAAGAACCATGATGATCATATGCAATTGAACCATATTGAGGGAATTTTTGCTAGTTGAAGCATGGATGCTGATTTTGAAGCTAGCAAGAGGCTTATGGCAGAAGTATGACTTGACACGAAAGCCGCTTTTTATTATAATACAAAGACTAACATATTGCTTGAGTCGATCAAGGTTAATGGAAATCATAACCTAACTTTGCTCATCATTTTTTAAGGAATTTCTGAAGTACAAAATTCTCAAATAAGCAAAAGCTATGTGCATCAAAGTGTATCTTTAAAATAGGCTGAAATTTTAGTGGAGTAGAACATAATTTATCTCATAAGCAATAAAGTTTTCTTTCTGTCAATTGACCACTCGAGACGGATTCAAGACAAGTCCTCCGATAAATGATGCTTACCTAACTAGGGATGATGTCTAACCGTTCGTATTTGCCCTGAATATATATTGACATACATGGCGAAGGCATTTCTTTCGATGTTAAAGATGTAACAACGAATATTATTCAATTGTTTATCTGTTACCTAACTAGGGATAAATGTATAGCTTAGGTAGGTGTTTTTTGAAAATACCTTGTACATGTTGTGGTTATACATGTATTATGCAATTTAGGGATGACATAGGCAAATTGAAGGCTTGGGAGTGAGGATTAGGAGCTTCAATAAGACCTTGTTGGAACAAAAATAAATAAATAAATCCCTCTTTTGAATGCCGTGTGCAGAGAGATGGAGGAGGAGAAGGGGAAGAGGAAGAGGGAAGGAGAGCACGGGTTGTGGGGGCAGCTGCCGCTTCTGGTGAGGTCCGGCTCCAAGGACTCCGTGGAGTACATACTGCAGGCGCTGTGGAGGACCCGCAACACCGGCCTCGACGCCGCCGACCGTTCCATCATCGCCGGGATGCTCCAGCTGCCCTCCGACTCCCTCCTCGACCCCGTCCGTCTCCTCTTTCCCTCTCCGTTGATCCTCCTCGTTTTCTCTCCGTTGCTTAATTAGGGCTCCGCTCCCCGAATCCTTTTCCTGCTCGCAGCTCTTGGTGTGCCTCCGGATGTTGATCCGCAGATGTCTGCGCGGAAATTGTAGCAAGGATGACATTCAGAGGCTGTTCCCTCCCGAAGTCTCGCTTGAATTGCAGAAATTGCTAACTCTTTTGCTGCTCAAGTTCCTGCCCGAATGGAAGGAAGACGTAGCTAAACAGCAGGTATACCTCTCTTGCCATTTAAATGCTCCAAATGCTCCTTGATGTCACAGAAGCACGTGTTTGCAAACACAGAGATCACATGATTTTTCCTGCATTGCGATTATCCCTGATGAAATGTTCATATGAGAAATTCGACTGTATTTTTTGAGCTATTGCTATTTACGATGCATATCTTGATAAAAACACACGATCAGCAAAAAGATTCTGCCATTCTTGGGAGATGCCTGATAATCACACACGAAAAATGTCAGTAGAAATGGCAATAGCACTGGTTCTCATATTGTTCCAAATGAGCGGCGTTCAGTGGCACACGACCTTCCATCTAACAAATGCAGATTCAAGTTATGTTCTTGAATGTGATAGGCTCAATTTTTCACAGATGCTTTTATTGTCATTGTAATTAGTAACCTTTTTTTCAAAGTAAAGCTCTATTTCTAAATTTCTTAGATGACATTCATTGCAAGTGCCTCTTGATTTTGTAAATCGATCTTGTAATAGTAGTTAACTATTCTTTTAAGAAAACAGTCATTCAAGATGAGGCCGTCGTTATTGGTAATACTGCAATATTCATACATGTGCATGCACACACAGATTATGCTTTTACATAGGACAGCTAGAGTTTTGGTTGTTGAGTGCTCTATATATTACATTGATGTGTAAGCATCGGAGGTGAATTATTTTCTTTACCTTTTGAGGGGATATCTAGTCATCTTTGCCTCGATTGAAGGCTGTGACTTGGGACATGATGATCCAGAATGAAGATGATGACAAACGAGCTGCAACTGTCAACCTAAAGGTACTCTAATATTTAGTAATCATCCTTCGACTTAAAAAAAACAATCAGAGTGGTTATTTCTTTGTTTTTTTTCCATGTCCTTTCTGTAATACCTGAAAGTTTTACAATCAGATTAATTCTTCTAAAAAATTAGTCATCACTTAATGTAAGTGGTGTTCTTAGTAGAAGGGCTTACTTGGTTCCTGGATGTGCCTTCACTTTGTATTTCTCGAAGGTCATGGAGGTTGGCTGCCATGATTTGTTAAAAACCTATAATGGAAGTGCCGTGACAACCTAACTTTTCCACTTAAATGCTGCAAAGGGGATTTAAATAACTCGAATAATATACTTTTAATTATAGGCAAAATATGCATGTATAGTGCACTGGCCTCAATTTGGCATACACAATGAGTGAATTTTTCTGCTGCTTTGTCAGAGCATCATATATCTTGATTCTCCCTGACTATGCTTATATATGGATCTTTGCCAGCTTCATCGTGATACGCAATCTTTGCCCAGGGAAACTGATGTCAGGTTCCAGCTAACGAAGGAAAAACTTGACATGATGATGAAGTCTATGTATGTTCTCAGAGAGCAATTGTCTGGTACTGTAAATCATGTTGAGCATGTAGCTATCATGAAATAACTCGTACCTGCAAGTATATAAAATTTAACTCTCAAGTCCATTCATGTGTTCTTCCAGGATGAGAATGCCAATGGTCGATAACAAACAATTGAACGTCAGACTATTGCAATTCGCTGCCAAGGACCACGTGCAGTAATGTTTATTCAGGTATGGCAAGCATGGTGCTTTCAGAATGACAAATCGACCGAGGCATTATTTTGCGCTGATGTTAACTTCTAATCTCTCATCTGTCATGCTATGCACTATATGTTCATTTTCTTTAAATGATCGATAGAAAGTTCCGTTTGAGTTCTTGATGCCAAATAGCTGAAGTTAAATGGATTTGAAATAAAATCAGGCACGAATTTATTTGTTGTGAACTGATACATTGTGGCAAAATCAAACCTTCCCAAACAGTACAATAATGGACTTGATTTCCCAGAAAATAATATCAACTTAAATTGTTTCTGACATTATAAATGACATGGAGAGTGTCTATCAAGTTAGTTTCGTTGAGATAGACTATATTTGATGTCTATAATGCAAGTTGAAAAGTTTGTGCCACATTGCCACCAGGAAAAGAAATGTTAAAAATAAAGAAATAAATCAGGTAGCACTCTTCATACTTAAACATCCAAATTAAATGTTAAGCTTGCCTTTATGCCTATTTTCCAGAACAAACTTAATTCACCATTCCTTCGTTAGTGCTTGCACCAGCAGGGTTCTCACTTCCAGCCATCTGTTTCCACACACTTGCATAGCAGATAGATTTTCTGTAAACCCTTCTAGGATACTACACAAAGCAAGGATGGGTGAATAATGTTCATCAAGATATATGTGTACCAGATGGATACTGTCAACTAAGAAATAGTAAAAAAGAAACTAATACACCCATATCATGGCATCACATTCAGTTTTTGCTTCAGAATTAACCCTAGCTATTTTCTCAATGTAGAGACCTTGAGGCTTGGTGAAACCTATACAAATGCAGTAAGAGTCATAATATTATGATTTTCTTTCTAATTTTCAAACTCTATTACAAGCCAGGTATAAAACTTCCAAGTAACCCACTGTGGGAAGTGGGTAAACTCTGGTGTAGTTTCCAGGAGGTTTTCTTTGGGTCTTTTACGCTTGTGCTCCTATGAGATTACTTAATTATAAGTATGTCCTTACCTTTTTTGCATGAACAATTGTGCCTCTACCTTTTTGCGCCGTCAACAGTTATACCCCTCATTTAGTTTTGCCATCTATTAATTGAATCAAACCTTTGTTTACACACAAACCAAGATCTGGTAAAGAAAGATCTTATTACATTTGTGCCCCTACAATTTTGGAACACCATCAGACTCCTCTTCCTCCTTCATCCACCAATAAAACTTCAACTCTCTTTCTAGAAATCCAAATTACAAGGTACAAAGATTTAAGAGATTTAAGGACATTGGGTTTTAGTCAAGATAAATACTTGCATATTATACTGAAGAGATTTGGAATGTAAAAAACACTTCATCTCATACACCACTTGTGATTGAAAAGAGACTTAGTAAAAGTCATTGCCCTTGAAAAGGACGAAAGTCTTTACATGTTTCATATGCACAAGCGGTGGGAAGTCTTATGTATGCAATGATGTGCACTCGACCCAACATATCATATCTAGTTAGCCTAGTTAGTAGATATCAACATAATTCTGGATATTGATAAGTTGTAAAGAGGATTTTTTAATATATGAAACGAATTGCACATTTGAAATTGTTGCATCAAGCTAAATTACTTATGGTAGTAGGATACTTTGACACAAATTTTGGGAGTATGTAGATGATATGAAATATTCATTTGTTTTCTTTTCATGTTTGGTGGAGCAATCTTTTCTTAGGGTATCAAGAAACAAGGATGGATATCTAGACTTACACATGACACGTAATTCATTGCATGCAACATGGACACCACTCATGCGATTTGGATTAAATGCTTTCAGGTAAACTTAAGCTTTGAATTGGTTGAAGGACCAATTGAAATGTATGGGAATCTGCGACAATCAAGTTATAATAGGCTTGATCAATAACGGAGCCAATAGTTATAAAAGAAAGCACTTTGAGATTCAATATCACTACATACAAGAAATAGTGGTAAAATAAGAAATTACGGCAACATACATACCTACCTACAAGCGACATATTAACCGACTCTCTAATCAAAGAATTAACAATATGTACATGCATAAAACATGTTGGTTCAATGGTTACGATGAATGCATGAGTCAAAATTGGAGGTATTCATATAATGTTCTTGTATAATTTATATTACAAGATACACTACATGAATAGTAGAAGTGTAAAAGACTTGATCACTACTGTGACGCCCCGCTCCCCAGTGACATGTTATGATGAGAGAGATGAGATGCTCGATCATCTTTTAATCTATGCTCTTAACTTCCCACATCTTGATACTCGATAATAATCATAACAAGTACATACAATCACCATTCAGAATATAAAAATGAAAGAACTATCAATGTTCATAACGATTCAATAGCCCTTGGTCTAACACTACATATTATTACATTAAGACTACAATGTAAAGAGAAATTGAGAAGACAAAAACTCAAAGTCTTGTACTTCATATATTTAGGTAGCTTCTTCTTCTTCATACATTTTAATTTTGTAACGTGTATATCTGTGCAACATGGTTGGGAAACCAAGGGGGTACAACAGATGAGTCAAAGTGGTTCAGTAACATAGAATAACATAGAATGGCAAAAACTACATATAACAACATATATATGAAATGGAAAAAAATGCTAGTGATTTAGTGGATAATATATATGGAGTCAACAAATTATATGCAACAATTTGAAAGTGTATCAAACTTAGTAGCAAGGGTAGATATCTTGATAACAATCACTATCTATTGAATAGGACATGTAGTACAATCCAAAAGTGTGCGAGTGTAGGGAGCAACTAATAAAGTAAGTGACAACTAATCATCATGTCCATCAGGCCCTTAGTTTCTGATTCGAGCCTATGCTTATAAGATATTATATTTTATAAATATATCAACATTACGCCTATATTTCAAATCAAGAGTTGACTATAATAACCAAATGCGGTTGCACTCTCCTATAGGACATCTCATTTCATCTAGGGTACAATAATATATTCAAAACCATGGTTCAAGTCACTCACATACTATGCGAATGATTAAACAAATCATTCATGTAAGATCGCATCCCTTATTCTACGAGATATTTGATATTATTCTATTATTTTGTTTTATTGGATCGTGAGCACATAATCAACTTATTTATAGTTATTACTTAATTCTTTGTTTCGAAACTTGCTTGCCTTGGATATAATGTCCTGAACCAGCGATCATCTAATCTCAATTTAAATTTCATTTAGTGTAATAAAATATCGTTCTTTCTTCATTATGTTTTAATGGTGATTGTATGTACTTATTATTATTGCTGATATCTGAATTCATGAAGTTAGGAGAGGCGCTCAAAAAAGATCGGACGTCTTGTCTCTCTCGTCAGAACAGGTTGCCGGGGAGTGGGGTGCCACAATCACCATTCAAAACCTCCATTGGGAGAATGAGGCGGACGAGTCTCTCAGGGTGTGTTTGGTTCGTGGGTTATCCAAGGGTGGATAAACCGGTTTTGTGTTTGTGTGTTTGGTTGCTAGGTTAAAGGTTGGGAGGGTTTGTGTGATGTGATTGTATTAGAATTTGAAAAAGTTGGTAGTATTATGGTATGATTGTATTGAAATTTGAAAAAGTGGGTAGTTGTTGTGATGTGATTGTATTGAAGTTTGGAATAGTGGGTAGAAGTTGTGTATTTTATGATTTTTAGATGATATGATGGTATAATATATATTTTTTTGGTTGGAAAGAGAGTGGGCCCCACTAGTGGGTTGGGAATATGGGTTTTTTTGGGGTAACCCACCCAAAGTGGGGGATAACCCCCCAACTAAACGTACCCCCAGGGTGTGTTTGGATAGTGGATTTAGGTGGGTTAAATTGGTTGCAGGTAACCCCCATTTTTGGGTTTTGGTGTTTGGATAGAGGGTTAAACTGGGGGTGGATTAGAAGTGGGTTTATTGTGATATGATTGTATTGGAGTTTGAAAAAGTGAGTAGTTATTGTGATGTGATTGTATTGGAGTTTGAAAAAGTGAGTAGAAGTGGAGTAGTTTATATTTTTTATATGATATGATGGTATAATATATTATTTTTTGATAGGATTGATGGTGTAAAATTTATTTATTTAATTTTTTAAAAAAGGAATAAAGTGGGGCCCACGTGGAGGGAGAAAATATGGGATAGGGGAACGGCACCTCAGAGACCTAATTCGATGAGTGGAGAATGGGGCGTACTTAGGGATGAAACAGATCGGATATGCCTATTTCCATATCCATATTTGTTTCATCTCGGTCGAATACAAATATGATTCAGATATGCATTAAGGAAATCATATCCTTAAAAATACGGATACATATACGAATCCGATATTTTTCGAATCTGAATATGGATCGAATAAAGAGCAGACTCGAATACGGATTGAACAAAGAGCTAATCCAAATATGAATCAGATAAAGAGTGAATCCAAATATGGATCCAATAAATATGGAACTCGAATGCGGATCTATTAAAGACTACACATGAATATGAATTGATATCTAATCAAAGTTCGCAATGATTTTAAAAAATGACAATGTATATAAATAAGTTGCATCATGACAAAAGCGATCGTCGAGGTGACACATGTTCTTAATTGTAAGTAAAAAGAGGGATATGATTTTGTAAACTTTTGTTCGTGCCCATCCCCAAATAATCTGAAGTTTATTAATATAATTGATATATTGTATTATGTAATATATAATACTAATAAAATAACATGAAGTTGTGTCTTATGGTATATTAATTAATATATAAAATAATATTAAATATTGTATTCGGATATCCGAATCCGGATCCGAATATTCAAATTATTACCATATCCGTATCCATATTCAGAAAATTTTACGATCCATATTCATATCCGATCCGTATTCGATTAATATTTTGATATGGATATCCGTATCCGGTAGTTTTTCGAATACGGTAAGCGGATATTCGGATATCGGATATATTCATATCCGTTTTCATCCCTAGATGGACTATGTGACAGCATACCACGTACGCCCTGTATATACCTCCAGTGGGAAGGGAATGTATCATCTCATCTCCATTTGAACATTGCTTAATGGGAGCCCCTTCCCATTCCCCCTACCCCGGTGGTGCCCCTCGTCTTGTAAGTATATTAAATTTATCTTAGAATAAATTAATTTATTATATTGCATACAATTTGCAATCAAGATTTGGTACTAGGATGAAAAGATGTAGGAGATTGAAGAAAGAAAGAATAAGACACATATGACAAGTATGCCCCTCTAACCACACCGTGATTGAATGACCGTGGTTTAGTTCAATTCTTGAGGGCCAAACTAATGGAAAGGCAGAAGTGATAACATAGCAAGAAATTGGGAGCACAATTGAAATTCCAAAAAAGAGGGGTATAATTGATAATGCAATATCTCAGGACACGACAGCTAAAACCCCAAATTTCAAAAATCTATATATAATATGGTCATAGAGACTTCAAAGACCATGACATGTAAGTTGCAATTCCACATTTGTTCACTTAGACGAATAAATGCAGAAGCCTTCTCCCACAATAAGTAATGCCATCTACATAGATTTTTTCTCGAATTCATGTTGAAAGATTCAACTATTTTTCACGTTGGTTGTCGACTACCTAACGCAACCCCACAAGGGGAGATTTAAACCCTGATCTTTTGGGCGGTAGACATACTGCAAATGAATACCACTAGACCATTTAAGTGGGTACAAATCAAGGTTTTAAAAATCGGACCGAACATTGAACCGTTCGGTTTGGTCCAACCAGGCGAATCGTCAGTTCAAACCGGTCGGACCGATGATGACGTCAGCATGACGTCATCATTCTTATCGATTCGGAAAAAACCGGACCGGGCTTAATTTACTGGTCAGACAGGTTGAACATGTTTTTGGAACTAATAAAATCGGATACATATATGTAAGTTTGTATTTATATATCAACAAATTAATCCTTAGAAATTTCAAATCTTTAAATAGAATAATATGATTGCCTATTTCGAGTAAAACTCTACAAAAGTAGTCGCATTTTCTAGAATTATATATGGATATAATATTGTAATCATTTGTTTATAGTTGTTTCAATAAAATTACTCTAAGAAAGTATTGACATAACATATATTCCAAAAAAGATGGACATACCTTATATCGCAGAAGTTAAGAAGGGCATACATGATAAAAAAACCCCATTATTTTATTATTTAAACTTTTATTTTTTGAAAATTACCAAACCATCAAAACTGGGTCAATCCAGGTTAAGTCGTTCCGACCATCCTGGTCAACCTGGTCCGACCATTGGTCGGACCCGATTTTTTATTTTTTTTAATTAGTTACAAAGAATCGGTTGAACCGACTGGGTCGAGGCTGGTTCGCGGTCCAATCGGTCCGATCGGCCAGTCCGGTCTGAATTTTAAACCCTAGTACAAATAACAGATGAATATTCTCTAAAAAAACATCATAAACTACATTTGGGTTTCCTTTTCATCAAAAAGTACATTGCCTAATCTTATGTGAGCATACATACATATTTGGTTGGAACAAGTTAAAAGTGAGAGAATCAATCAGATGCAAATGATACATCGCTAAATTTAGACATATCGAGTGAGAAGGGCTGTTTTAAATTTGGACAGATCTCTCCTGGGTTACGCACAGCTCTGCAGAAAAGCAAAAGAAGAACATGCCTTTTGTATCTGATCATGCAGAGGGCTTTAGTTTATTAGTGGCATGGGAATGCTGGATTTTTTTTAAAAAAACTTGCAGGTGTTTTGGAAATTCAAGATTTTTTTGAGATACTTAGTAACTAATTCATAATAACGTGTTTATTTCCTTATTTGCTGCTCTACGTGCTTTCTTTTTATTTGCCATAGCAATTGCTAAATATACGCAATCCCCCATCGTAAATGGTTACCTAATAGGCTAATACTATGGTGGGATCCATCCCTATTTCAGCTATTATACATGTGCTACAGTTCAGTGAGATTTTTTCACTAGCTAGACTTCTTCGTCATATGTTATACCTTAATAGACTAATGAGTTTTACTTTTTTTAATAGGTGTAATAACACTGCTATTAAGAGAAGTTAATCCTATCATGCAATGCCTCAATCAAGAAATATTATGTTAGTTCTAGTATATGCTTTAAAAGAATTGCTTTATTTTGCTTGATCAATCATTCAATTTTAATTAAAGCATTATTATTTTTGGATCTGATCCATTAAAAGACATGTATCCACTTAAATGGTATAGTGATAGTGCAGTGTGCCTACCATCCGAAAGACCAGGGTTCAAATCCCCTCTTGTAGGAGTTGCGTTAGGTAGTCGACAACCAACGTCAAAAATAGTTGAATCTTTCAACATGGATTTGAGCAAGAATCCATGTAGCCAACCCTACTTATAGTGGGAGAAGGTTTCGTCATTTTTGATCCATTAAAAGACTCAATGCAGCTCTCATGGATATTTACATGATATTCAATTGCGAACACTACTTTTATTTCACTTAGTAGGAATTAATGAGTTGGTTGCTCTCACTCATTTTTGTTGGAGGAAAAATATAATTGTGATATCATTATTGAAACCCTAAGACTCTCTTATATAGGAGAAAAACCCTAGGTAAATTGCAAGAGAGTTACATGAAAGAAAGATAAATAAAAAATAAATATAAAGAGATATAAATATCTCAACACTCCACCTCAAGCTGGAGCATATATGTCTATCAATCTCAGCTTTGAACATCTCTGAAAAGGACCTCTAGCAAGGATCTTGGTGAAAGGGATATGGTGTTGTTCTATCTTATATTTTATGATTCTAACCTCTATTATTTCATCATATATTATAGTCTTAAGTATTATTTGTTGGTAAGAGAATATATAATTACATTGACATATACATAATTATAGTTTTATGCATATTTATCTCTATAAACTGAGGCTTACGCCTCGACCACCTCGAGGCTATGCCTCGCCTCGATTCCAATGATAACGCCTCGTTCTGCCTTTCGTTTTTTCAAACCTTGCCTGTAGTAGCTAGTAAGAGCATATGATATACCAGACGTGGAGGCTGATGCTGAGGCAGCTACCTCTAAGGACCCTAAAGGAGAGTTGGTCGACTTAGGAGCATGCATAATTACTCTTAGACGTGCTACAAGTTCATCGAATCTCAGATCAGAAGTAGGTGATGTACTCCCAACCTGTTGAGTGTGCTCTGCAACACGTGTGGAAGCGGGAAACCCATGCTTAGAATAACATGTTTCCTCAGAGTGGCCTGACCTGTGGCAGTAGGTACACGGTTGTCGAGGTCGACTACCTCCTCCCCTACCACTGTTAGGGCTCCCCAAACCACGATATTGTGTAGGGATCCCCTACCGCAGGATGCAATCATAGCTAAAGAAGTATGAGACCGATGGATACCACCAGAGGATATAGAGAGCCTGTTCAACCTGCGATATGCCTCCTCTATTGGAGGTATAGTGGCTTCAATATGTGCATGAGCAGCATTGTACTCAGGATCAAGAGTTGCTAGAAAGACCCTCGTCATCACATAGTCCCTGTAAGCCTTGAGTTGCTCTGGCCTTGCAGTCAAGGGAACCATGGAGCTTCTCAAACAGACCTCTTAAAGAAGTGTAGAGGGTATGGAGGGGACGACCATTCTTCTTCGATGGGAAGATATTATGCTAGAGATACAGTATCTTCGACTCATTTTTTGCTGGAGAGTATGTAGCAGCGAGAATGTCCCACACATAGTCTTAGTAGTAGGCTGACTTAGTATATTGTTAGCTATCTCTGTTGACACAGTCCCAGATAGCCACACTCGTGCATATGCATCATCTGCCTGGCACGAGACATTTACCCTAGTCTTTTCACTTGGGTCCTCCTTCGTGAGGATGTGCTTCTTGCCATTGCACTGCATTATACTCATGAACTGCATGGTCCACAGTTCATAGTTTGTTCCATCCATCTTGACGATGGATGTTGGACCTTTGAAAGCACCCAGGGATGGAACATCTGCTTTGTTGTCTGACATGATGAAAACAATAACCAAGACTGGGTATGCAACTTGTAAGACCCACGTCTACACTGACATATGTGAAGATGATTGTGGGTGTATACTCATACCACAACTTCTTCCATCCACAGAGGCTTTCCTTCTGGTAGCTAGGGTGATTTTAGATAATCAAATCATACCCTAGAGACCTAGAAACCATCCCTAATGAGCCCTACATTGTTTCGTGTACGGCGGCTTGGACATGGCAGTGTTGTCCTGGGCGACGGCGTCTGCTGGTGGCAATTGGCTTGGGTGGCCGACAACGCGAATGAGAATGCATCGATGGTGGCTCCTTGTAGTTTCCGCAACGACAGCAGTGGCGACGAGCTGGAGGCATGCTTGGCGACAGCGACACGAGAAAACTAGGGGTTTATGTGGGGTGGGAAAACTAGGGCACAAGCTTCGGTCTAGGGCCATCCTTCTAATACCATGTTGAGAGATTTGAAAATGCAAAAGTAATATTCATCGTAACCCTAAAGCTCTCTTATACAAGAGAAAATCTCCAAGAAAAAATTACATAAAGTAAACTGACGAAATAGGAAATTACAAATAAAGATACTGAGATGTAAATATCTCATTAGAAAGAGGAGGCCATCTACCACCCAGCCTTATCAATTCTCGTCTCCCACATCCCAACAATATCATTCAGTCAAGTTATATGAGGGAACAATATGCTCAATGGGTTGATTCGGTACCCAACCAACTATCCCTTTCTAGTTGAGCATCCTCTCTCTCTTGTCCTCGCATCCATCTCTATTGTGGACTTCTATTCTATATGTGACAGTGTAACGTCTTGGGTTCTAGTCCTGATCCATTATTAAAAATTACTGGCCCCAACAACACGCTGAAATCATTTCTAGTTGAGCAGCTCTCCCTCGCCTCTGCATCCATCTCTACTGCCGACTTCTATTCTGTCCGTGACATTGTGTGCAGGCAATGCAGAAGAGAGTTCATGTATAAAATCGTTTTTGTTTATTTTGTGTATCTATATATATTTATAATATCTAGCATTTCATCTATTATAAAAGAAAGCATTGAAGAAGAATAAGAAAAAATATCAGGAGAAAAATGCAGAAGTGGGCATCAAAGAAGTTACCGGTCGGACATAGCTATATCATTGAGGTCAATACCGGAGGTAATTACTTTTGTTATATGCAATTATTATTTATATAATAGGACCCTGACCATTTCCTATAAATCAATCAGATGGCAACAATCGAATCATCCAAAGACACAAAGCACAGCTCGTCCATTACATCGGTTCTCCATCCCTTCAGGCATATCGAGCAACCAAACGCCATCCGAGATGCTAGCTTTGCAATATATAATTAAATTAAAAAAACCTCTAAAATTTTGGCCTTCTCTTACGTGTTTGTTTATGATATGTTTTGCTGATGATTGTTCGAGATTTAACAACCAGATTGGTGCAATCTTTCATGTCATTACACCTCTGATCTTCATTGATTGAAGAGATGTCGATTCTTCGTGAGATGGAGATAAAAAGTTGAACATACTATCTTCATGAAAATAAATTTGATGTGCTGCCATGTTACTCTAGTTCCAATATTATTAGGCGTAGATTCCGTGAGATGAAAATAAGCTCAATAACTTAACAGATACCATGGCAAATAGGAGCAGATTCTTATATTATTAGGCGCCGACTCAGTGTTTGTTTATTTGAGGCTCCATTTAGCCGGTCAGGAAGCCAAGCAAATATGGTTGCAGCTTTAGCAGTAGGTTCTGCTGAAATCTTGTTCACAACAGGGAATCTAAAAGCTTTTGGTATGGCAAAAACAAACTGGGAATCAGAAAGATTTATGCACAAAAACAGATGCCCATAAACTCCTTTTGTTGTTGGCCTTAGACAAAAGGGGATGCATGCAAGAAGCACACGGATTTGCAATTGGAAAGTAGATATAATTCCACAACAACTTGCGAAGAAATGGCGGAATTTGAATGAGAATTATTTTAAATACTTTCCTTCATTTCTCTGCAACTTGCATCACTGGAATCATAGAATATGGCAGCACCATTATTCCACATATTAGAATGCGACAACGAAGAAATGAACTTGAAACTGTATGCATAGATATAAGACGATATTATCAATCCTTCAAGTCAAAGCTGAAAAACAGGTGAAAATGACTTCTGGAGCCCTGACCCACGCGTCTAAATACGTGAAAATATCATGCACAGAATTTCCAAGAATTATCCAAAATATTGTCAACTGATGCCAAATTTGTATGAACTACCATAACATTAATAACAAATGCAGCATTATATTGCTATAGGACAAATAAGATATTATATACAATATGAGGCTTCTTTTGAACTGGCTTTTGCTGATGTAGGCAACTTTCATGTCTGAAAACATGTCGCAATAATGTAAAAGTGTATGTACAACTAAAAATCAAGGTATCCTATCTATGTCTGTGGTATCATAATTCACTATACGTATGTGAGGAACTGATTGATGGGGGGTGCATTATGTATCGCAACATGGATATCAAAATACTGCACTGAGTTCCCCCAGCACCTTCCAATAGTGTAATGCAGCAGTTGAAAATATTGGTTTACGTCTAGTTTGTGTTACATCCCCTGACTACCTTCAGGTTTGACGGCTCGAGCCAGAAGAGAGTGATACTCCTTACTTCTTGACCATTCATCAATTTCTCGAGCTCGCAAAACAGGCAATGGATGAGACAGCTGCCTTGTTTGAGCATTCCTGATTGGAAAAATCAAGCCAATTTTTGTCACAGTAAAGTCTCAAATATTTTTCTGGACTGGGCATTCTTCATTATAAGGTTTTGAACATCATACTGATTCTAACCTGATGTACCAGCCAACTGGACTAGAAGCAGCTTTCTCATACGATCTAGCTTGCTCAAGGAAAGCATCGACATTTAGCTGGTCGGAGAGGGATGGACAACCTCCAGCAAGTTTCATCAGAACAGAGATGACTACCTCTTGGTGGCACATATTGAAGCAAAGATCAGTCAATGCTTTTTATATATAATATTCAATAACAATGATAAACTTGTTTCTAAAAATGCTAACAGAATTAACAGGCTTGAAATGCCTAAAAATAGTGATAAATGGCCTGATCTTCAACAATATCTTCTCCAAAAGCATGTTGGAAAAGAGAAGAATTTGTCAACTAGCAGGGATTGTCAACTGCATCTTTCAACATGCCAACTCGGAACAGGATCTATTCTTTACAGTTAGTTGTTTCTCGATAGGGATAAAGTTAATTGTATTACCGAACATAAAAATATTCCCTTTAACCGGTCTTTGTGTATCTAGGCATGGTTTATGCCATGATCAGTAGTATGGGTGTTCTTGGATTCCTGGTTTGGACTCATCATATGTTTACTGTGGGCTTAGACGTTGATATGAGTGCCTACTTCACCGTTGTTACCATGATCATTGCTGTCTCCACTGGAATCAAAATCTTTAGTTGGATCGCTACCATGTGGGGAGGTTCAATACAATACAAAACATTGTTTGCAGCAGGATTCATCTTTTCGTTCACCATAGGGGAGGCCACGAGAATAGTTCTAGCAAATTCTGGTCTAGACATTGCTCTACATGATATTTTATTACAAGTGGAACGGAGCAATATTTATTCTTTTACCCAATTTAGGGCATCCACCATCTCGAAAAATTTAAAAAGTTTCCCTTCTAATCATTTGAGAAACCATCCTCATCAACATCACAAGAAATGTGTGTGTGGGCGGGGGGAGGTTGGGCAGCTTCTAGACAATAGGTCTAGAATATAAAAAGAAATTACTAAATCTTCACAATAATTATTGGTTCCATATCTGTGAAAGTTTTAGACAATGCCATGTTAAGAAGCGGTTGTGATGCATATGCCTGTTTTCTCCTTGTGATGTACAAATATTAATGTAGCATCAGAACAATTATTTGCATCAACATTTTGGCATGTGGAGATTTATTCGCAAATATTTGTATAATTGAGAATATATTGGAACTGTTCTAGTTACTGGTGTGCAGAAAGTCAGCGACTCAATACGCCATCTTCTTGAACTGCATCATCTCATGTTTTGTGTTTAGTGATGCATTCCTTGTTTTACTTTGAAAACATTAGGATTGCTGAAGAGGACCATAAACTTAGGCCTTAATATAGGGAAGAGTCCAAGGTAGAAAAGGAAAGAGATACAGTAGGAAAGAGGAGCAAACGGAAGTGGCAACATATATTAACACTCCTCCTCAAGCTGGAACATATATATCGATCATGCTCAGCTTGCTATAATCAACAACAACAACAAAGCTTTGGGTCATTCTCGGGCTTAGATCCAAAAAACTAGGATCCCTTCGTATAGTCTCATTCCAACACTTCCTTGGCCTTCCTCGCCCTCTCTTATCCGGATCAACATCCCAAAACTCGCATCTCCTAACTGGTGCATCAACTAACCTACTTTGTAAATGGCCAAAACCATCTTAAGCAGTTTTCTCGCATCTTATCCTCGATCAAAGCTACACCAATTTTCCTTATGATTACAACATTCCGAATCCGATATTTACGTGTGTGTGTGTGTGTGTCCACACATTCCGAACCCGATCTTTACGTGTGTGTGTGTGTGTATGTCCACACATCCACACATTTAGAATCCGATCTTTACGTGTGTGTCCACACATCCACCTTAAGCTGATTCATTTCTGATACTGGCATTCTCTGCACATGCCTTAAGGTTTACAGGCCAACATTGAAATCCATAGAGCATATCCGGTTTCACTGCTGCTTTGTAAAACTTTCTTTTGATTTTCAAAGAAATTTTCTTATCACAGAGAAAAGTAAAGGCTCCTCTGCACTTTAGCCAACCTGCATTTATTCTATTAGTAACATCTCCATCAATTTCCCCATCATGTTGCAGAATAGATCTCAAGTATCTAAAAAATCTCTCTTATGAATGTCGTCGTCACCAATCTTCACCTTGATTCATTCACCAAAGCTTCCATCAAAAGTGCACTCCATATATTTAGTCTTAGCCCTACTTATATGAAAAGCTTTAATCTCCAATGCATGTCTCCAGACCTCAAACTTCTTATTTACTCCATTTCTAGTTTCATCAATCAACACAATATCATCAAATAATATACAAGGTATCTCATCATGAATGTGACCTGTCATGTCCATAATCAAAGTAAAAAGGAATGGAGTCAAAGCTGAACCTTGATGCAGATTAATGTTGATACTTAGCTTGCTATAATATTTCTAAGAAAACAATTAGAGGAGGTGCCTTGGTGAAAGTGTCAGCAACTTGCTCTATAAAGGAAACAATGCAGGTCTTAAGAAGAATCCAATCGAATCATATATTCGGTAAAATGGTAATCAACTTCCATGTGTTAGGTGTGCTCATGATATGCAAGATTGTTAGCGAAATGCATAACCACTAAATTGTCACGCTGCAATTCTATATGCCTACCGTGTAGAGTTTGCAAGTCAAAGTAGGCTATATTGTGGCACATAATAGAGCTCTATATTAGGGCATGCCTCCTTTTCCAGAGATCGTGAAACATCACCGTCACTTAAATGTACGCCCATTATCCGCTTCTCCCTCAACCCGTGTGACAAGTCACGCTTCCTTGATTTTCTCCTCATCCCCAAATACCATTTACATCACGTACTAAAAGGTGTGGCAGATTTCACAAGCTTCATTTACGCAATTGTGTTTAAAATAGAGCATGACCATTATGACAATAGTCCAGAATACTAAAATATGCAATTTTCTGAGAACAGTAGGTTTCATATTTATATGTAGTAATTCTTCCAAAAATATCATATCATCCTTTATTAAAGATACTCCGGAGTGGAGTGTCAAATCTAGCTTGGTTATCTTAAGTGCAGATCCAGACTCATGTACAAAAGATCGCGGTTAAAAAAGCAGAAAGTAGAGGATATACACAAACTATATAATATATACCTTGGGATCTTGAGAAACAAGGAGAGCTGCTCTATCGCATGTCAGTTCAGCAGCCCTCAGCCACCTATAAAGCTGTTCTTCCAAGCGTTGCGCAATGATCCCACCAAGTCCTGGGATATAAAAATTGTGATGTAATATCACCTTATTGAAGCAACAACTACCTTAATACAACTGCTAGATGCAGGGCATACCAGGTACGCTGTAAGCACCAATGGTAAGGATGTTTGCAAACGTAAGCCACACACCATGGTCGCATTTTAGATGACCCAACTCATGGGCAATAACAGCCTAATAAAAATTAGGGGATAAAGGTAAACAGTTACTTTTTGAAGGATAGCAGAAAAAAAAGTTGCTAATTATCTTCTCAGGATAACAGGGCAATCCTCGAGCCAAAAATCAGATAAATATCAACATCTGAATTAAGCTTTTCTCAAGAAAACACCTTACTCAAGAAGAAAACACAAAAGAATAAAAAGATAACTCGTACATCATATGGTAGATTGCTTCTCATTGCAGTCGAGCACCCAGCCTAGGCAAGGTATTCATATAATATAATGATCCCAAGGGCTGAAATCTTGACAATCCCATGAACGCATAAAGTGAACTATCAAACTTGAAAAGAAGCTGTGGGTACATAATTAACATGCACATTGATAGATCTTGATAAACTAATACATGACGAAGTTCTAACCCCTCAGCGATAATTTTATATTTTTTATCCATTGTGCAGTTTTTCTAACCCTAACCTTCTCCTCTATATAGAGGGTTAAGGTTCACTCTAAAAGGATTATACAAACTATCCTATTATCTATGCATACATGGTATGAGAACTACGGTCCTAGACCGGGGTTATGTGTCGCTTTATGTTCTAATCCTCCACCCAAAAGCCTCTCTCTAGACCTCTGTCAACACACGAACCAACCTCACATCAAGCCTCATTCCTACAGCCCCAAACAATCGACCTAATTAGCTGCATGGTTGACTTTCTCAGTCGAATGTAAGCAGCACCACCAGCAATCAAATGGCTGCCAGCGAATCTCTAACAATCCGATTGAATCTGGCGTATTTTTCCTTGCTACATCTTGGTGTTCTTTTTTCATCCGTATGATCTGGTCATTGATATGAGGTTCATTCAAGTTTTTATTTTTCTGGAATGATGTTCAGGGCTAGAACATAGACAGTTTATTTGCCTTTATTGGACTCAAAGTCTGTAGCATTCAATAGTTAAC
The DNA here is from genome assembly GCA_037367405.1 of Ottelia alismoides. Lineage (NCBI taxonomy): Eukaryota > Viridiplantae > Streptophyta > Magnoliopsida > Alismatales > Hydrocharitaceae > Ottelia > Ottelia alismoides. The sequence continues at coordinate 150,163 of JAZKJV010007161.1, forward strand.
AGAAATTAATTACGGTGAAGTAATAATAATGATAATATTGCGAACATAAGTATGCTTATGAGAAATATGGGCCTAAGGTATGAGAAATATGGGCCTAAGCTCTCGATGTTGATAAGATTAGGATGTGAAGAAAAATGCATATTAATATAACAATGTACATGTAGCATGTGGTTAGAAGAGACACTCTTATAGTAGTATCACAACCATTGACTTTATTATAAATGGTTGATTTACTAATCTTGATATTTAGATAAAGCATTCTAATATCTAGTATATTAAACAAGATGCCCATGATTTGCTGGTGCAGATATAAATGAACAATATGAGGATGGATGCAGATATGTTTGGGATGTATATGTTTATGTAAATACATTTTTAAGGGGATAGTGTCAACTTGTAGAGAACCACTTGTCATATACGCAAGTGGTAATTGTATCATCAATACTCATATTTATTTATTACGTAGAAAAGATAAGTAGGTATATCTAAATTCAGATATAGATAAGGTTTTTATTGGTGGAAATAACTATTTTGAAACTTGATCGTAGATGTTTATAATCATTTTAAAATTTAATAGCAACCTTGACCGCTATAGGTAGATACTGTGTTTCAAATCATTCGTGATACACATCTTAATCAATCCAACAATTATTTTTAAAAAAATAATGGCAAGTGTAGGACGGCTCCTTATAGTTTTGGATAATTTAGCTTGGGAAGGATACGATGACATAGCAAGGTCGGTGATGAAAAAAAAGTGAATGGCCGAATTTTCATGAAGTTTCTATAAACTGATCCAATCTATCCTAACAACGCATGCATGTGTAATGTCATTAGGGAGACACCTGGGTTTGAAAGACTATGTGTTATAATTTTAAACCAAATGCTACTACTACTTATAGAAAATATTGATCTAGTGAACGAATGCAGAGAGAGAGAGAAGAGTAAGTATTTTCAGGGAGGGTGTTCGAAGGGTCCAAAAAGAAAAAGAGGTACTATGCATATTTGATTTGTATGTTTATTTTCTCAGTCTATTTGATTTTTATATGGAATCCTTAAGCATATCGAGATAATCCGACATAATTATATGTTAGTTTTTACTAAGTGTGATAGATCGATGGAGAAAGATATAAATCTATATTTAATGTGAAGTTTTGTTTCAAAGTATACCATGTATTAGTATACCATGTATTATTAGATAACTAAACAAGATGAGGTAACTAATTAAATTTACCATCTTATAAAAAATAAAGAAGAATCGAAAATCATAACACAAAGAATGTTAAAACATGCGACATAAATATGTAGACACCAGCAAGGAGCCATGCATATAATCATGAGAAACTCTCCAATATCAATTAGGATGACATGCAATGCATGTTTATATAGTAAAGAATGGAGAGGGCTTGTTCCAGCATTTCTAGGTATCGCTACCCTTGATGCATATCTAGCATGATGATAGTCAACTAAACTTATATTGATAATCACTTATTCTTGCTATTTCAGCCTATTGTATGTTCAGCTACAACAAATATTGCATGTCTATAACTAAGGCTCCCGATAGGACGGATTTTGATAGAGTATACAACCAGGGAAGTTCCATATGATTCTTGTTTAAGGAATTATGTCTAGTTAAGCAAGTTCTATATGATTCTTATGTTGATTATGCAAGTTCTATGATTAAATGATATTTTTTTAGTAAGATGCACACTATGGCGTACATCTTAGAAAAATCATGAACACGTATGAACAAGTAAGAGGACTTTGGGTCCACATTCTATATGCAATAAGCTTTGTGCCGTATGTACGGTGTTCTTTGGCCTTTGGGGCCGTATGCGTGTGTGACAGTAAGATAAGGACCTAGGTTAAGTTCGCTTGCTTAGACAATAAGTATGTAAGGCTAAGGGATGATTAACATTTCCCTGGCAATATGATTCATGGACTTAAGATATGTCGGGGGTAGTGTTGCATTGCCAAGTATGGAAAAGTAAAATTATTTTCAAGATAGCAAATATGATTTCAGAACAAGTTGTTGGTTATTTTTATCCATAGTTTTACTTACAGTAAATAATCATCAAGCTCTGTTTTGATTATGAAAATATATATATATATATATATAATATGTGTGTTTTCAGTTATGCAATAATCACGTTAAATTTTATAAAGTTCATTATTTTCAACTTATGCTAAATAGATAGATTTTGCAATTATTTAGCCAGAGGTTTATGACCCATTCACTGAGTTTGAACTCATGTCGATGAGTTTAGGCTCACCACTCCAAATACATTTTTTTCAGGTACTCTACGGAAGGAAGATATTGACCTAAATAGAGCCAGTATGGAAGAGATATCTAGTAAATGAGGTTGTGCCATCGTAGTTAATATCTATTTTATGGTATTTTCCCGACTGCTATGGGTTTAGATTTTAGATTTTCAATGGGTTCGACTTGATTTTCAAGTCATGTATGCATTATATGTATTATGTTTTACATGTGGAATTGTACATGATTACGATGATAAATTTATCACGAGTTGCGGTATTTCAAAAACTGTTTTCCCTACCGGTTATTGCATTGTGCTATATATGAATAGTAAATTTTGTTAAGACAAGAATATGTTTTATTTATATCACGCTCATCTCAAGGATTAAGCGGGACGGGTCGTGACAAAGTCACTCTGAGAGACATCCTAAGCATCTCAAAGGTACATGAAATTGTTGTGGTGCTAGGTCTATACACGCAAAGCTACTTACATGCTTGAATATACTTTTGTTCTTAATCTTGATTCTTATCTCATGTTTGTTTCTTAGGCTCGCTTCCTTTGTCAAATATAAGCAACAATAAGGATAATATCCTTCACTCTTTAATCTCTATAAAGAATCTTCATCTAATTGTTATTATGGGTAGGACAAAGTGGCTACAAAGTTTGTGAGCACCTTGGAGAGCAATAACAGAGTATTTTTTTTACAATGCTTGAACCGATCGACAAATCATTTAACAATGTTACGTGAAATCAAGTTAACGTCCGTGACAGAGGTATAGTTGACTGACACATTAGCTTCGGTCATCTCAATGACTATTATGCATCAACATGTTGCTAAGGCGATGAAGGACATCTTGACTACATTGTACTCTCCAGGCTCCAGCTAAGAACGAAAGAAATTAACTCAACTTCATCGTGATTTCTTTTAGACTTATAAGCCCTTGGTGACCCATTACTGAAATAAAAGTTATTTATTTCTTCATATGAATTGATTGTTTATGTTTGCACTTAATGAAAGCTCCCTTAGTACAATGAAGGTAATGTACCATGACCACCTTGATATCATACAGATGTTGATCTAATAATTAGATCATAAAGACCGATGCATGGTCGTAGATCTAAAGAGTTAAATTGAGGACACATCTGATATTGTCAAATGATATTCAAGAATGATCTCCAGTCTAAGAAAGAGATGGCAATCTTTTTTCTAAAGGCTGATTTTTTATTTACCTCTTGAAGCAAGTCCGCTAGATAGAATAGAGATTCGGGAGTATCGGATTAGTCAAGTCAAAGTGTTGATCAAAAGTCAATGTATTGACCAATAGTCAAAATCTTGACTGTGAGTCAAATTATTGACTTGACGAGATCAAGATACTAATGACTTGAATCGTATATTGTCACAAACATGCACATATCCTTTCATTGCAGACAGATATACATCTATATTTCCAAGTATGTACATTTGATATATCAATAGGTTAATAACCTAACCAAGGTCTATATACCAGTGCACTAGTGTGCATATGAGGAGATATGAGATATATGATCTCTCGAAAAAATCATACATGTATTCGATAAACCATGCGACCGAGCTTAATTCATGAGATAGTGGGGTCATAACGAATTCCATGCATGATCATCTTGTTTATGAAACACGACAAAAATTTAGAAATATTAATATATATACTTTTGGAAAACATATGATTGATAGTGTTCCTCAATGATTGATCGAGAAATATATTGATATAACCTTGAAGAAGACAATCAAACAAGGGATTGAACTTCAAGTTTAATCAAAGTCTTCCAGTATGTATGATGATGGCGTATTAGGAATATTCTGGGTTGATGTGATCATAACGGATTATATAACATAACACTTCCATTTTGAGAGAGTGATGAAATTGGGTGGATTTTAGTTATACCATTTTATGGCTAAGTGATTGAGAATAAATTTAATTAAATCTCGAGTCATTTGAGGTGTTCATTTCTACTTCCAAATGGTTTGGTCATTGGAAAAATGAGCTACTCGAAAATGCTTGAAGTGATTTAAACTCTGAAAATAAATGAATATCTATTTTTCAAATAACTATACATGGATTATATAATCTTCCTGATATTATCTCCAAGTATCTGCTCGTACATTGATCGACATTTCAGAAGAGTTATTCCATTTATGACCTCAACGACCGAGCTCTCAAGCATATCAATATTAAGAGAATAATTGTTATTGTAATAGTTATTAGCTTTTCTATTTTATTTGAGTATGTTGGAGTATAGTGTGTTATGCATCACTTGTGTAAGATGGGTAAATGGATCCTTACCACATCATGTTGTTTAGTCCCACATCTACTAGTTGTGGGATGTGGAGACTCAGTGAGGGCTATATAAGAAACCACACACTCTGTATTCAGAGAAAGTGCAATGCCACATATGGCCCTTTGAGGCCTTCTCCCGTGGTTTTCATCCGGTTCCTAAGGGAGTAGGGTTCTACGTAAAAATCTCGTGTTCTTCATTCTTTATTTCTGATATGCTTCTGCATTCAAGTTTTTTAACATGGTATCAAAGCGGGTTCGATTCTCGAGGATTTTATGTTCATTCACTATTTTATTCGAAATTCGATTGTTGTTGGAGTTGATTACAAAGATTGAAAGTTCTGAAGATTACGCATATTCATCAAGTTACATAGATTGGAGGGTTTCCAAACCCCAATTCCGCACGACGACAATAGCTAGGGTTTACTCATGAAACCCTAGATCTAGATATTATGCTTCTTATCTGGATCTTTTCCTGCATGGTCGGAACTGGATCTCTTTCGATGTAGTAGCTCATCTTCGGAGCTCTCATGCTTTCTGTCTTTCGATGAATGAGCCAGCAGCAACAAGTACAAGGTCCCGCACTCCAGGCATCGCGCAAGGCATCGCTGCCCTTCGTGATCTCTAGGTCCATGGGTTCCAAGCAGCGGTGGAGCTCCAGGTCCATGCGGCGGACACTGAGGTACATGAGGCGGCACTAATCCGAGCTCCAGGCTACGGTCCTCGTCACGATCGTGGATTCCAAGCCTCGCAATCGACCCTCCCCCCTCCAAGCATCTTCTTGCGACACACCAGCACACATCCAGGCGACGACCTACGCACAACACATCTTCCACCTGCGACACATCTCCCAATTGCACCAACCCTCCAAGCTCCAGTAGGCGGAGCCTCATCGCTTGCATCCTCCTCGCAAGGCGGAGCTCGAAGCAGATCTCCAGGCAGCTCCCCTCGCAGCATAGGTGGTCGCCTCTCTCTCTCTCTCTCTCTCTCTCTCTTTCACGATCTCCAGGCGGAGGCACCTCCCCATCACATCACCCCTATTGACATCGAGCGGAGGCCCTCATCGATGGAGGTGTGCAAGAGCGAGAAATCCCAATCGAGGGACGACGTTCGAAGAAAGAGGGTTCCCAAGTGGGAACCCTAAATAAGAAAAAGTGGGGGCCAATTGGGTCGTAAGATAAAAAGAGAAGAAAAAAAGTGGGGTTGTTTGAAAAAAATGTGGTTTGAGAAAAGAGGCACGTAAAAAAAACCGCAAGCTTAAAAAAGGAGATGGCTATATAAAAAAGAGGGGAAGAAGAAATAGCCAAGAAAAAAATTGAAAAAAGAAAAGAAAAGCCATAAAAAATGGACAAATTATTTGAAAAAAATGATTTAAATATATTTAAAAAGAAAAGCTGAAAAAAGGTGAGATCGACTTATTGGTTTCTTGTTCTCCCCATCTTTTGTTGTCTTCTCCCAACTTGGTCGACGTCATTGTTTTTCGACAAGTATGGGAGAAAGGGGGAGTAATATATAGTCACATATATGTTCCAGATTCAGATTCTCCAGGCCAGAATTTACAGACTCTGCAACTCATTTTCAGACTCTACGGATTGGTTCAGAGTCCAAGTTCGAGGCACTCCATATTTGAGTGACCCATTTTCTCCGAGTTCACTAGAGAGACTCCTTTTCAGACGTACATGTATGCGATCTTTTTTATGTGGTCCTCATCTTTTGGTCTCATAGTTTTCATGTGTTCCACAGGGACTCCAAATTAGAGATCTTATACCCTATGTCATGTGGGTTCAGGTTTTCATGTGGTTTCATAGGGACTCTAGAGTAGAGATCCATTTTATGAGTCAGTATGGGAGAAACCCATTTCTCCAATGAGGAGGCTTTTCAGACTCCGTTCTCCAACAATCGTGGACTTCAACTAAGATGTCTCCACATCTTTTTCAGTTTGGTCCTTTTAGAGATGGAGAAGCTGTCCACATGATGTGGCGGGCCAGAGTACTCCGACGAGGAGACTCATTTCAATTGCAGTGACTCTGACATGCACAGTACAAAGCACATGCTCTCCGACGAGGAGATTCAGTTGAACTCAGACTCCAGCCTGTTCGTTCCTCCTCACCTGCACGGCATGAAAATCAACGCCCTCGACAACAACTAACAGTTGTGTATGTGTTGAGTTGATATTGTCCGTAGTGTCCTGTAGTGTGAGTTTGAGATTTTTTTTCTATTTGTCCAAGATGAGCATTGTATGCTCCAGCTTGAGGGGAATTGTTGGAGTATATTGTGTTATGTGTCACTTGTGTAAGATGGGTAAATGGATCCCTCCGAGATCCATTTATCACATCAAACATCTATCAGTTGTGGGATGTGGAGACTCAGTAAGTTCTATGTAAGAAGAACCACACCATCTGTATTTAGTGACAAAGTGTAATGCAACATATGACCTTTTGAGGCCTTCTCCCATGGTTTCATCTCGCTCCTTTGGGAGTAGGGTTCCACGTAAAAATCTTGTGTCCTTCATTGTCCTTTAATCTTTTTTTATAATATGCTTTTGCATTCAAGTTTTTCTAACAGAGTCATGTAACCCTTCCGGGTCATATATGTATTTTTCCTTCTTCACTCTCTAGGGCTTCTCTCTATATTTGAGACCCTAGATTCATGAAAAAAAGACAATCATTCATTCTCTTATCCACATGGTATCAGAGCAATGATCCTATATCGAGGCCTATGCCTAAAACCTGTTGCCACTGCCAACCTCTATCCTCCTCTCTCCTTACATGGACCCATTTTTCCTCGTCTAAGGGTCCTGCACGAGGCCCCAGTGGTTCCACCCAACGCCGCATGCACCATCAGCACCACCCTTCGGGTGCATCCACCGCTGCCGACGCTTCCCACTAGCACTATCAAGCATCCTCTCCAATGTCGCCAGCGCCCTTTGGGTGCCTCTTGTACATCCAGCACCCCCTTTCGGTGCATACAACGTTGCCTACGCTCCCCTCCAACACCATCGAGTGCGTCCAGTGCTGCCAACGCTTATCTCTAGCACCTCATGCACGTTCATGCGTACTAATTCTTCACAGTTCAGATCTCTTGCATATCCGTACATGAGTTCTAGGGAACTTTTTCATCCTCCTATACGTACTTCATCAACAAACAAACTTCTTTGATCTTTCTATCCAATCACCATAACATCTACTTCCACCGAGACAAAGTCCTTGTCTACTCCATTATCAATGATGGTAAATGGCACTACTATCAAATTAAAGGACAACGGAAATCATGTGCTCTGGTCTCATTCTTCTGAGGTGGTCACTGGTGGTTAGCCGAAAGTCTATATCTTGACTAAAGATCCTCCAGATGAGAAAGATAACAACTATGATAACTGGCTCGCAGACAACTATTAGGTTATCAACTGGATGACCAACAACATTGAGGCACATATTGCCTCGAACTTGCTTTTCAAAGACACGACCATAGAGATGTGGGATAATCTTGAGCAGACATACTCTAAGAAGACAACGAAGTCACATCTCGTTGTTATCTACATGTGGATCTGGTCTCAGAGTGATTCTATCCTAGTTGATTACTACAGACATCTCACTAGCCTATACGAGGAGCTTGCGATCTTTCAGCCCTCGTGTTGTACCAAACATGTATATGAGAACTCGGACTAACAGATGTATCACATTCTTAATAGCATACATCCTAGATATAAGGCAGTAAAGGAGAAATTTCTTATATCTGACATACTACCACTGATGAAGATCATCTTCGGATGTCTCGAGGAAATGGTGACATGTCACACGACCTCCTACTTTACCTCTCATAGAGAAATCTTCTCATGTTGAGTCATCTGAGAGAGGACAATAGAGCTTCCGAGGAGGCCATGGATGTGACTTTGGCAGCGGTCGTGGACGTGATTTTGGCTATGGACGTGACATGGGTCATGGTCGTGGACGAGATCCTACTACTCCTCACTACCCACATTGCACTCATTATGGTCGATGGAACAATCCGTTTAAACAATGTTGGCAGAAGTTTGGCGTACCTCCTTATCTAGCGAATAGTGCTATGAATATGCCTATGATGTGGGAAAGGTGTCTCCTGCTACGGACCCCATTGGAAAGATAATATATCTTGATGTTGTAGATTATTCCTGTTTGATGCATATTCTCCGGACTCCTTGGCCAGATTCTTCTTCTTCTAGTAAGACTACCACTATTGTGTTGGCTACCCCTTCAGGTATAAAAACCAACTCTGCAACCCCTTCTGCTCTCGCTTGGATCAGTGACTCCGGAGCCTCTACTCATTTGATCGACGAAGGTAGTCTACTAACCTTCTCCAAACCCTCTTCCTCGATGAAGTTGGTTCGAGTTGCTAATGGGACTCACTCGCCTGTTACTACCGTCGAAACCATGGAGTTTTCCTCCAAGCTTCGACATTACGGGGTTCACTGTGCTCCTAATTTCCCTATCAGCTTATTGTCTGTTAATAAGCTTTGTGTCGAGCTTAATTTCTATATGATATTTCATGAAGTTTGTTGCTATTTTCAGGACATCTGAATGAGGTAAATTTTTGGTGGGGCATAAGAAGATGGCCTCTATTATCTTGACATACTCTCGGATTCTAAGTTTACTGGTGTAGCACCCATCTCCGAAGACCCGCTCCTATGACATCTGCATCTTAGCATCCTCCATCAAGGCTCTCTTCATGATATTCCATGGACTCCCTACTCTGAAGCTCTTTCAATGCGAGGCATATGAGTTCGAGAAAATCATCAAACTTATTTTGTTGTACATGCCAAGTCTCGTTCTACCACCCTTTTTGGTATTATTCATTGTAATGTTTGGGGAACTTATCCCATCAACTTTGAATGGACATCACTATTTTATTATGTTTGTGGATGATTATAGAAGATCCTCTTTGGTTTACCTAATAACATAACACATATAGATTAATAAAATTGACATAAATTTCTTTCATTATGACAAAACTTCCTTCTCTACATGTAATCAAATTATTCAAATTGACAATGCCTTTGAGTTCACCCAACTAGACTTGACGTCTTTCTTTGCCTCTCAGGAGATTGTTCATCAAACATATTGTCCATATATATCTCAACAGAATGGGGTAGCGGAAAGGAAACTCCGACATTTGCTTGACATTGTTAGGTCTCTCCTCACTCAGGTGAATGTTCCTAAGTACTATCGGGGATGCCATCTTTACTGATGTTCATCTCATCAACAAGATTCCATCTTTTGTCCTAAAGGAGACACTCCTTTCTCTTTACTATACCCCATTGAGTCTCACTTTCCTTTACCTCTGAGAATTTTTCGATGCATTGCATTTGTTCACAACTTCCATGCAACTGATAAATTATCACCTAGAGCCATCAAGTGCGTCTTTCTTAGGTACCCCCGTACTTAAAATGGCTATCGACGTTATGATCATGTTGAATGTCGGTACTATATTTTCGTGGATGTCGCTTTCTTTTAGTAGACTAGCTTCTTTACACAGATCATGGGTGACATCCCTTTGGATCTTCCTCCACCAATCGTCTATGCACGCAAGCACACCACTACACCTGCGTCTGTCCATTTTCTTGTTCAGGATGACATGCCCTCTACAAGTGCTCCCACCACTGTTGCCCTGGATGTACCTGAGGAGCTTTTGATAGTTCTCCACAAGCAAAAGAGGCAATGTACTTTTCACCGTATGTCACATTTTACTCCTACGGACAGTTATAAATCCATGACAAGAGATATGCAGATTCTTTGAATGATGTTTCTTCTCTTGTGCGAAAAGGAGAAACTCAGCATACCTCGCCCATTCTTACCACCCTCCCCCAAGGCCAGCCTTCTCTCACGCCTAGCTCTTTCCGTCGTAAGAATCTGCCTATCTGCCTTAGAACCTTGTGCAACGGCAGCAACGCAAGCCCCAAAGATGTCATACCACCATTCCCCACGCTCAAGAGACTATCCCCCGAAGCATGGACCGCAACCTCCGGCGAGTCCATAACAGAACCTCCTCCCACCAAGCCCGAGGACCTCCTTTTCTCGTCGAGTTCCGACCCTCAGAATAGTGCCCCGAAAAACGTCCTCCAGATGCCGCGGTAGATGAATCACACATGAAGGAACGTCTCCAGCCACACCTGGATCAGCCTCAACAAGACCCACCCTACACGTATCCATGGTAGAGCCAACATCCAGAATTGGATCCACCGTAAACCCAACAACCAAGAATGGAACCGGGGCTTTCGGTTCCCCGCCACAACCGAACAGTTCGGGTCCCTTGAAGGGTCCAATCTGATGCCACTAGGATTACTAACCGCCCCTCCTCCCAAAAGAACAATCTTCATCGGGACTCCAACACCCGATCTAATCATGTCGATTACGTTGCCCGAATCGCATGCCCCTGAAAAATCTCGATGTAACTGCTTGATCTTCTCGGACTTCATGCGCTGCCTACCTCGTAGCGATCGTTTCCATCGTCGAAGGTCCCACCACCGACCCCTCCAACCGTCGCCCGATGAGCATCTCTTCCAACGAAACAATTGGTTTAGTCGCTATCACCTCGGGCATGAGGAAGTGACCCAGTCCTGACGCCAAGCTCTCTCGACTACCATCCATTGATGCAAGCTGCAACACAAAGCACATCTTCCCAACTCGGAAGATAACCTCCGTCGCCAAGCTCCGCTGAGGACCCCGCAACTGGACTACCATGCCTCGGTCCTCATCTGGCTACAAACCAGAGCAGGTGACCGTCTCTACCCAACAGACCTGTTGAAGAGTTCTTCTCACTGCATGGATGCTCCGGCATCGAATCAGGAACCCCCTCACTACGACTCTCTGATTTGGTGTCACCTTCTTCACACCATCACGAAGACACAGCCTCCTCCATCGAACGTTAGGCGGGAACAGGTTGTTACCATTGCTGAGGAACCCTGAGTGCATCGATCCCACGAACGCGGATCATGCTCTCCGGGAGCCAAACAACGTCCTCACGACAATTGACCAAGCGGCCTTCCCCCAGAACCCCGACCATCGCCTCCAATTCTTCTCTAGACCCCTCTGCAACATGCAACCCCTCCATCGAGCCATCCTCCCCTAAGACCTCCGGCGCTTTCTTCCCTGATCGGCCTCCAACCACCACCTCCTTCGTGGTTATTGGGTATCTCCTACGGAGGTGGCCCTTCGCTCAACATCGATAGCAGATGACCCCCCGTGTTGGATAAGCTTTCCCTAAATGCCCCGATCGGCCACACTTGAGCACCACCTTAGCGGAGGGGAAGGTCTCCTACGTCCTACCTTCCCCACCAACCCCTTCGCTTTCACGCCATACTACAACCTCACGAGTCGCATGGAGGGTGGCTCTAATCTCTTCGCTCTCTTAGACTCTCGAGCTCCACCGCCGAGGTCCTCCACTTCGCCCTCCGACAGAAACAAACCTTGCCCCGCTAAATCCCCTCATGTCTAAAAAGTATTTTTATTTGTTAAAAATACTTTCAAAATTATTAAGTATGTATATATGAAGTATTTTGACTTTGAATTCTCATGAAAGTTGTACATCATGAAAGGATAAACAACTTTCATGTTGAACACTTTTCCATTTGACTTCATTTGATATTTTATTTTTATTTTCTAATGATTTATTCATTTATTATTCTTCTTATTGGCCACATGGCCCAATCAGGTGAAGCCACTTGGATCGGCCCTTCATACAAGCCCGCGCACCTTGGGGATCGTTTATCATGGCATTAAAAAACACACCTCGAGACGGTCGAGGCGTACGCCTCGAGGCTAGGTGGTCCTTTTTAGCCTTGAGGCGTACACCTCGGCCCTGTCCACTGAGGCGTGCGCCTCAAGTGGCTGAGGCGTAGCCTCGAGGAATTCCGCCTCGAGGTGGTCGATGCATTTTCCGATGTGTTTTTGCTTTTTTGAAGTATTTTTTATGATTTTAATGGTTTACATGGCGGTTTGAGAAGCTTATAAATATATATTTGTTTAGGATAATGATTATACAAGTTAAATGCCTAAATCTAATGTTTCTTTCGTGCCCATAACATCAAATTTACTATTTTTTGAGATAAATGTTCACGATATATTTTTCTTATTTTATGTTTTCTTTGTGTGCCTCTCTTGTAATGAACCCAGTGCTTTTCTCCTATATAAGAGAGCACTAGGGTCTCATCTATGACATGATTCATTTTTCTCCTAACACTATTAATTACAAACTGTTAATTATGCCTAAATCTGATGTTTCTTTCGTACCCAAAATAGAAGGATCCATATACTCGAATACAAATAGAACCACTCTTGAAATTTTTCGTCGGGGGCAGGTCCCATAGGGGGGAGCATCTACTTGTTGGGGTATGGTACGACAATAGGGGTGCATACACAATTCTTCAACAATAATGGTCATATGGTTAGAATTCAAGTCATATCAACAATTCGACATATATTTAGTCGTACTTTTTATTTTCTAATGATTTATTCATTTATTATTCTTCTTATTGGCCACATGGCCCAATCAGGTGAAGCCACTTGGATCGGCCCTTCATACAAGCCCGCGCACCTTGGGGATCGTTTATCATGGCATTAAAAAACACACCTCGAGACGGTCGAGGCGTACGCCTCGAGGCTAGGCGGTCCTTTTTAGCCTTGAGGCGTACACCTCGGCCCTGTCCACTGAGGCGTGCGCCTCAAGTGGCTGAGGCGTAGCCTCGAGGCATTCCGCCTCGAGGTGGTCGATGCATTTTCCGATGTGTTTTTGCTTTTTTGAAGTATTTTTTATGATTTTAATGGTTTACATGGCGGTTTGAGAAGCTTATAAATATATATTTGTTTAGGATAACGATTATACAAGTTAAATGCCTAAATCTAATGTTTCTTTCGTGCCCATAACATCAAATTTACTATTTGTTGAGATAAATGTTCACGATATATTTTTCTTATTTTATGTTTTCTTTGTGTGCCTCTCTTGTAATTAACCCAGTGCTTTTCTCCTATATAAGAGAGCCCTAGGGTCTCATCTATGACATGATTCATTTTTCTCCTAACACTATTAATTACGTCTAACTGTTAATTATGCCTAAATCTGATGTTTCTTTCGTACCCAAAATAGAAGGATCCATATACCCGAATACAAATAGAACCACTCTTGAAATTTTTCGTCGGGGGCAGGTCCCATAGGGGGGAGCATCTACTTGTTGGGGTATGGTACGACAATAGGGGTGCATACACAATTCTTCAACAATAATGGTCATATGGTTAGAATTCAAGTCATATCAACAATTCGACATATACTTAGTCGTACTTTTTATTACAATAATATTTGAAAGATTTATTCAAAATGGATAAGATTCACGGTTTCTCTCGCAATCATATATCATATGTTAGATAAATAACATTAATTTCTTCGATGTATATTTATTCATACTTTTAATTACATTAATATTTCAAATAGATATGTATTGTTTTATTCTTCACGATGACGACGAATTCCTTTTTTGATAGGATGAAAATGTGTAGAAAGAGATATGATGTTGTTCCATCTTATATTTTGGGGTTCTTATCTCTATTATTTCATCATATCTTATATAGTTAAGTATTATATGTGGGGCAGAGAACATATAACTACATTAACATATATATATAGTTTCATGCATAGTTTTCTCTATAAACTGAGGCTTAAGCCTAGACCACCTCGAGGATACACGTCGCCTCCATTCCGACAGAAACGCCACATTCCGCCTTTAGTTTTTTTCAAACCTTGTCATCTATTCGATTAATCAGATAGCTGTCAGTCCTCGATCAACGATCTTCTTAGGTTCGTTTAATCATATCGATTAAGTGACTCCAGTCGCCCCATTTGAACCCAAAATTGGACCGTTGGATCGTTTTGATCCAATGGGTAGCAGTCATCATCTTCCTCAATTGGGTTGGCCAAGGGATGCGTCTCTTCGTCGATGCCACTTCTCCCTTTTCTTTCTGCCAGTCAACATGGCCTTTCACCATGATTCTGGTACCTCGACATAGCTCGTTCCTTCTTCATCCACATCCTAACCGCCATTGGCACCCTTTCCTTCACATGATCTATATGGAGGTGATTGAAACGACCTCTGGCAACCACCTCCTCGGTCAAATAAAATTCCTTCTCCGTCTAATTGTCACAGTATCCGTCCTTCACTTGAGGTTCCTCCAAGCCCTCTCCTTACTCCGATGACAAAGAGAGTGAACATTTGAGAGCCAAGACAGAGCTCTTCGTCTGACGAGATCCATAACCTAACAGTCGTGTCGCAATCGAAGTGACGACGTTGCTCAAGCTCTGCTCCTAGCGAAGCATAGAGCAAAGACCAGAGGTTTTTTAGACCTCGTTCCCAGAGTAAATCCTCTACCATTCCTTCTTCTTTGTTCATAGGTAAATCTTAGTAGCATTTTCTCCATGATTTCTTGCATTTACCCACAACATCACACACATTTTCACCTTCACCCAACTAGGGATGTCAATCTGGGTGTACCCATTGGGTACCCGACCCAAACCTGCCCCATTTAAGGACCCGAAACCCGCCCCATTTATTTTTGGATGGGTTTGGGTCTTGAATTTACTACCCATGCGGGTATGGGTATGGGTTTGGGATTGCCTTGTGGGTATCCGAACCCGAACCCGCACCAAACCCGAATAGATAATAAATATAAATATAGATATGTGTGTTGCATTTTAGTCAAACTTATTGTAGCATCCGGTTTCCAATCAAACCCGAAGTCGTCCGATTTTGGGTCTAATGAACCCAAAAACGTTGTCGGTCAATACTAGACAACCTAAAACGACCAATTGATCATGAATCAAAAGTCGTTCGGGCGAAATCGACCGAAAATCGGTCGCACCGTAGCGCGCGCCGTGAAAAGCCGCGACGCAAATTCGGAAACTCCAAAACGAACCGAGACCCTCATTAGATCCGATTCGACGACGCGAGAACAACGGAATTGACCGTTCGTCAATCGGAGGTCGGTTGATATTTTTAAAGTCACAAATTTTAATCTCAAACAAAAACCGTATCCGAAAATGTCGAGTATTCAAAACTCGATCGGAAGTATATCAATATTATACTCCTTTTGATCGTCATTGAAAAATGATCAAATCGAGATATTTTGCGTCGAAAACGGAAGCCCGAGGCGTGCATATGGTTCGTTTTAAGTATACAAATAAAATTAAATTAAAATTTATTATTAAATTTCATAACCAGCTACTGTTTACTGTTGCTACTCATTAAAAAAAATATATATATATAAAAAAAAAAGGTATGCGCTACGGTCTGTGCTACAGTACAGTTTTTTAAAAAAAAAAAGGGGATTTATGACATCAGTAGGCTGATGTCAGCCTGCTTATGTCATGGCTGATACATCATTCACTAGGACAGGTGGCCAATTGGATTCCCAACGTGTAAATCTGCTCTCTCCTTTTCCCTTTTAAATCCCCAAATTCCTTTCTCTCTCCATTAGTTTCATTTGCAACCGAGAGAAGCCAAAACCCTGTCCAAAAACGTGAGGTTTTGCCTGTTCCTGCTACGGCCCCCTCCGTTCAAAAGTTGGTGCATGCGTGAACCGGGCCTTCTGTGATCTAAATAGATATATAGGTACATTTCCACCCTATTTTCTTGCTGCCATGTGTGATATTTCACAAATTTCAGATCCATTTTCCCTCTTCCCTTGTTTTTAGGATCATACTACATGCTACAGCTCAATATTGTTGCTAAACATTCTATTAATATCCAAATTAATAGGCTGCAGTGATTGCTATTCAAACAGTCTATACATATTACACATTAAAGCTCTCTCTCACAATTCTGCAGCTGTACAACTTCTGGAGCAGCCAACTACTGCTTGGGTTTGAGGTATTAAAGCCCCAAAACAGCCCTCCCTGAGGCATGCAAGCTCTTCTCTTCCAATTTGAATAAACTCAAATAGGTACCATCCTCTTCCTCTCCTTTGCTGCCTCACATGTATCATTAAACTTCACTTTTGATGACATGCATGAGATCCACACAACAAAATTGTGTTTCTAGGAGTTAAAGTGGGATTCAGATCTTATTTTCTTATTTTATCTGATTCAAAAAATTGATTCTGGACGTTGGATTTAGGATTAAATCTTAATTTGGGATTCAGTTTTGATTTTATCAGATTTAAAATTTGACTTTGGAATTGAATTCAGTTTAGAAATTTGATTTAGAAATTTAAATCTTAGAATTTAGATTCCGGGTTAATGTGATTCAAGCTCTAAATCATGGAAGTTATGGGTTTAAGATTTAACCCAGTTCACCAACAAATGGGCTGGAAATATCAATTAAGATTACGTTCATATATGTATATGGTTGTTGGATGCATTCTTATGGGATTTTATAGAATGTCAAGGTATGTTCATATATCGTCCAAAGTAATTACTGCCTGACGACACTACTATTTCCAGAATGACGTGTAGTTTGGTATCAGAGCAGTGGTACCCCGATAATTGTCAATCATGATATCAATCAGTCAAATTCCTCATGTATTGCAGCAAGAGATGTGAGAATGTACACAAGATTGAGTCTAATAGGCATGCATGGCAGCAAGTAGGAGGGGAGGGAAGTGTACCTTTTACTTGCTTCAATTTGGAGAAGCAATAGCAGCATGCAGCAGTCCAAAGGCTGGAGATGATCTTGTTTGTATGAAGCAACCCAGCAATGGGAATGAAAGGAGAATACGGCTGGAATTTGAGAAAGGGAAAGGGCTCTCGTTGGATTTTTTTTTTGAAGATAAGAGGGCATAGGAATGGTACCTTAGATAACAAGTTTAGAACAGGGGGCTGCTCTTGGATTGCATGCAGCAGTAGACGTATGCAGTAGCTGCAGCAACTGTTGGAGGAAGAAGATCCGCAGGAGGAGAGTTACGGGTTCATATGACTGGAGTGGATTTTGGGGGATTAATTAGGGCAAAGGAGTGGGTTTCGTTGGGAGAATAGGAAGAGGGGTCCCCGCATTAGAATTTATAGGAAGTAGAGAGGATTCTTATGATGCCAAGTGGTAGAAGATTTTACACCGTGGAAGTAAAAGAAGAAGGCAAGTGGAGGCTGCTTGGAATTTCAGATATACAATAAATTCCTTTTGCTCCTTTTGCAAATTGGTTAAACCTCAAAGGGAGTCTCGTCCTCGAGACTCAAGTTAAGGCTATTAGGTGTCTTGTTTGAATTTCATATGTTCATAAAAACCTCAAAGGGTTTTGAACTCATAAAAACCTCAAAGAGAAAACAAGCCATATATTTCATCATACGTTTAATTACAAAAGCTTGTTTTGATTGTTTACATTTAGAAAAGATGTGGATATCTGGCTCTCATGTCAGCTTCAGTCTCCCACGTTGCCTCTTTGACTCCGTGACGGTGCCACAAAACCTTGACCAATGAAATCTCTTTGCTGCGAAGCTTCTTTACAGCACGGTCAAGTATCTGGATTGGCTTCTCCTCATAAGTCAGATCAGGCTCCACGTCTAAATTCTCGTAACTGATGACATGTCGAGGGTCGTGTACATACTTCCTCAAGTTGGATACATGGAAGACATCATAGATAGCTGAACGGTGTGGAGAAAGGGCTACTCGGTAGGCCACTTTCCCCACTCTAGCCAGAATCTCAAAAGGTCCAACGTATCGTGGCGCCAGCTTGCCACGAACACCGAATCTCTGCACTCCCTTCATGGGAGATACTCGGAGGAATACCCAATCCCCAACCTGAAACTTCAAATCTCTTCTCCGACAGTCTGCATAGCTCTTCTGGCGGCTCTGTGTCATCAGAAGCCTTCGTTTCACAAGATCACAGCTCTCGCAGTCTCCTCCAAGAGATCTACGGAGTAGAGAGCATGGTCACCTACCTCCAACCAACTGAGAGGTGTAAGACATCTCCGCCCGTATAGGGCTTCGAATGGTGCCATACCAATACTGGAATGATAACTGTTGTTGTACGTGAATTCTACTAATGGCAGATGGTCCTTCCAGGACCCTTTCCACTCTAAAGTGCAAGCGCGAAGTAAATCCTCTAGTGTCTGAATGGTGCGCTCACTCTGACCGTCGGTCTGTGGATGGTATGCAGAAGACATCCTCAACGCTGTCTGTAATGCTGACATGAACTGATGCCAGTAGTGAGATGTAAACCTTGAGTCCTTGTCAGAAACCACCTCTCGTGGTATACCATGCAGTCTGATGATGTTCTGCACATACAGCTTGGCCAATCTGGATGGAGTGTAAGTCGTGTTGACAGGTATGAAATGGGCTGACTTGGTCAACCTATCAACAACGACCCAAATGGAATCATGGCTACCTGGGGTTTTCGGCAAACCTGTAACAAAATCCATAGAAATGCTCTCCCACTTCCACTCAGGAATGGGGAGAGACTGCAGTAATCCTGGTGGTCTCCTGTACTCAGCTTTGACCATCTGACAGGTCATGCATCTGTTAACATGTAGCACCAAATCGCGCTTCATTCCATCCCACCAGAAATGTCGACGCAAATCACGGTACATCTTTGTGCTACCTGGATAGATAGATAACCGTGAGCTGTGTGCCTCGTCAAGTATGTCTCTGCGTAACTGCTCGTCGTTAGGCACAACGATTCGACCCACCTTCCATAAAATAGACTCTACCACAACAAATCATCAACCTCGTCCTTGACGGTGCGCATGTATCTGTCTCGAATCCAAGGATCTGTCTTCTGGCCTTCGAAAATGCGATCCCACAAACTGCTGAATTGTAGAGGTACGATAGTAGAAATGGATGCGCTTTCCTGTGGATGCCAATCAATCAAAGCGGCAAGTGTATCCCTTGTATATAGCCAGTTCGCCGTACCATCAGCATGTGCTCTCCCACTAAGTGCATCGGCTACCACGTTTCCCTTACCGAGATGGTAAGAGATCGTGCAATCATAATCCTTCAGTAGCTCGAGCCATCTGCGTTGTCTCATGTTCAGCTCCTTCTGATCAAAGATGTACTTAAGACTCTTGTGGTCTGTGAAAATCTCAAAGTTCACCCCATATAGATAGTGGCGCCAGATCTTCAAGGCAAAGACAACTGCCGCCAACTCCAAGTCATGTGTGGGGTAGTTCCGCTCGTGCGGTCTCAATTGTCGTGATGCGTAAGCAATCACCTGTCCTTTCTGCATCACACTGCTCCTAGGCCTTCTCCAGATGTATCTGTGTAGATTGCATAGTCCTGAGTGCCTGAAGGAAGAGAAAGAATAGGCGCTGTAGTCAACCTCTCCTTCAGTGTCTGGAAGCCTGCTTACATGAATCGTTCCAAATGAATGGAACTCCCTTCTGCGTCAACCGTGTCAGAGGACGAACGATGCGTGAAAATCCGCTGACAAAGCGTCTGTAATAGAATGCTAATCCGAGGAAACTCCGAATCTGAGTAACTGTCTTGGGCTGCTCCCAAGACATTACCGCCTCAATCTTTGCAGGATCAACCGCGATACCTGCTCCAGAAATGACGTGTCCCAAACATGAGACCTGGGATAACCAGAACTCATACTTGCTCAACTTGGCATATAGCTTGTGCTCCCGCAATGTATCTAAGACGATCCGCAGATTATTAGCATGATCCCATTCATACCGTGAGTAAATGAGCACATCATCAATGAATACTACCACAAACTTGTCCAAATATGGACGGAAAATCCTGTTCATCATATCCATGAAAGCCACAGGTGCATTGGTGTGCCCAAACGGCATCACCACGAACTCGTAGTGTCCATAGCGCGCCCTGAAAGCGGTCTTCGGAATATCAGACTCTCGAATCCTCAGTTGATGGTAGCTTGAGCAAAGATCGATCTTCGAGGAAACCGAAGATACCTGGAGCTGGTCAAACAAATCATCGATGCGTGGCAAAGGATAACGGTTCTTCACCGTTCTCTTGTTTAGCTACCTGTAATCGATGCATAGTCTCATGGATCCATCCTTCCTCTTGACAAATAGAACCGGAGCACCCAAGGTGAAGTCTCGGTCGTACGAATCCCAATTCAAGTAACTCTTGTAACTGCACCTTCAGCTCCCGCAATTCAGCTAATGCCATACGGTAAGGAGCCATCGAGATTGGTTGTGTATCTGGTAACAATGCGATCTTGAACTCAATCTCTCTCTCTCAGGAGGTAGTCTTGGTAGCTCATCAGGAAAAACATCTGCGTATTCTGATACTACTCGGATATCCTGTGTCATCGGCTCCTGATCATATATCTCCCGAACAAATACAAGGTATGAATCACAACCCTGATCAACAAGTTGCTAAGCTCGCAATACTGAGATGTACTCCATGGTGGAGTTATGTATAGTACCCTCAAAAGTACACTCGGGTAAATCTAGGATCTTGAAAACAACTGTCTTCCTAAAATAATCAACTAGTGCATGATGAGTAGGTAGCCAACTCATGCCCAAAATCAAGTCGAACTCATCAAGCTGCAGAAGTAGACAATCTGTGATCATCTCGTGACCGCCAATCAGTACGGGCAAGTGCCTAACTATCAGAGAAATGACAAACAACTGGCCACCTGGCCTTTGTATGTGATATAGAGAAGAGAGAGTCTCTGTGACTCTACCTAAAGAAACTAGTAGTTTCGAAGAAAGAAAAGAATGTGTCACACTAGAATCAACTAGACTATGGAAAGGTCGATACGTGTAGTCAGTATGTGTGCTAGTTTGTTAGTCATCTCCTGATCTGGTCGGGATGACATGGCTCTCTGCATGAAAACCATTTTTAGTCATAAAATTTATTGTTCGCGGATAATATAATGTATGCTCTTTCTCTTCTTGGGATATAATATGAAAATTAATGAAATTGGTGACATCTGTGGTAATTGAATCTGAATGTCATATTTCCCTTCTCGGACTCACGACAAGTAGGAAGACTGTCGCTATCCGAGAACTTAATGCGATCGGAATTATAATACTGCGAATGTGCGTATTGGGGTACCACGGCTCTGATACCAAACTTGTAAACCCCCGAGGATCCGGGTACCCGTTTACACTACCTTCGCGGCTTTCCATTCACTAGAGATCGCATAATTTATAGAAACACTGGGAAATTTTTCGCACGGATAATTTTCCACATGACATTCACAATCATAACCACAAGTTAATAGAGACAATTGGCACCAACTTCTTATTTCATTAACTTCCATATTTTCTACAACATGTACAAAATCTGACAGTACATACAATATCCCAAAAATCTGACTGAAGAGAAAGAAACATAATACATTATAAACCGAACAAAAACTGACACAAAATACCATACCGTTGAGTATAAATCCTTTCTCCTGTAACCATGAAAAGCTACTGATCAGCAGGTTGTGTTTGCCTGCCAAACATGTTAGGAAGAAAAGGCGTCAGCGGTTGCTGGTACCTCCCAAAAACTTATAAAATAACAGGCATTTATTTTCAAAAGAAAGCAAGTAGAAAGGCGAGAACAACTCAAATTAAAATTTATTCTACTTGCAATTGTAAAAGGTTTCCAAATTTCTAGTAAACACCTCTCATGATCAGCCATTATCCCAACATTTCCCAAATGAGCAAATCTCTATGGTAATTAATTGATCATAAGTATGTATATTTTATTCTCATATTACTTAGAGATCATATTTGTGGATTTTGCTGATGGGAATGATGAGATAAGAAGATATAATGATTTATTAAATTCTTAAGTCTAGTGGATAGTCTGTGGTCTTGGTTTGTGTGAAACCTCACACTATGACTCTAAGACTTGGGAAAAGTCTTAGGGTTGGGGTGCCTCCGTAGGCATGCGGTGTTGTATAATGCATCCTAACTAAGTTCCCAACACGTCCACTAGCTTATTAAGATTTCGAATTTAGATTATAGTCACTTCCATTTACTTAACTTAATTGTGATCTTTATAGGGATTTCAAAACTGATTATAGTTACTTCTAATCATCTCAATTTTAATTGTGATTTCCTCCAAACCTTGACTATAACTTTCTCTCTGATGTAACTCTCGATGATGTAGATATAGATGTAGATGTGGATGATCTGGATGTAGAATCGCCAAGTCTGTTGGCGAAAGAAAAACTCAAGCGGTGAAGAAGCCAACAAAAGGGCTCTTCCGTCTCGCCCCCTAATTGGAAGGACGGTCCAATAGAGGGATAGGTCTACTCCCAAACTACGCCACTGAGACGGGTGAGAGGGACTTCCCGGGAAAAGTCACTCTAGAAAACAGCCCGACCGGTAACGGGCAACCGAGCTCGTACGTAAAACTGAAAACCAAGGATCCCCCGCCTGGGTATCCTAACAGACAGGGTCAGCGGAACTGGTCTAAAGTCTGGATCCCAACGAGGCGTAAAAACACTGCGAGCTCGCGTAAAAACCGAAAAGGGACTGGGATCCTAGACCCGCGTACTTGGCGGCCGCTGCCCTAACTGGGCTTCCTTTCTTCCGCCCAGTTGAGGGTCACCGCACCCTCGCACGGTCAAGTGTAAGGGTCATCATGACCAGCACTATTAACTAGTATCACTGATTCATGATTATCATTTCTTGCTTTGTTAACTCATCTCTTTCCCAATTCTTTCTGTGATTAATCATACAAATCTAGATCTCTTGATCATCTATCTTATTAATAATGACCCATAGATAACATAGTATACTTAAGGGATGATTTTGTGAAGGTGATCTAACTTGTAATCACATGTTATCATTGATCATCTAATTATGTCCGGGCCATTTCTTGGATGATGGTTCCATATTTATTAACTATTTGTAGATTTCTAAGAAAGGTATCAGTATCAATATATCTTACACATTTTGATCCTGTATTGTATGTGTATTCTGATAGTGAACTATGAAACAATGATTTAAATAAAAGAAATGGTATAAAGTCGATTTTAAGTTCAAACAGAATATTACTTCTAGTTGTGTTATTCTCACTTAATTACATTCTTTGTCAGACAAAGCTCTATATCAGTTATAAACTTACCGATTCTTTTATATATAATATCTAACTCACAGTCTTCACACTAGAATTAAATGTATCAAAAACTGGAGACATGCTCCTTGATGGTATCAGTAGTGACATAATTAGTTTAATTTATTCAAATGAAGGTATGGTTCATGGTATAGTAAGTTTTCCAGAAGTATAAATACTAACAGAATTGAAGATGTTTGACAAATTAAACACTCTTGCATATGCTAATTTACCGTGATACTTATTTCTTTTGCATAATAGGCTGTTCCAATTTGAGAATACCCAGTTTCATAGTAACAAATACACCAATTATCATGTGTGTATATATATGTACATATGTTTAAAAACTTTTAGAATAGCAGTACAAGTAAACATTGTGAACCTGTTCTCCAACAGTATTATTCAAAATCTGTAAGGTTGAAACCAAAATTCTTAAACAACAGATTTTTCAGAAGGGGCTTTCATGAATTCCAGAAATTTTCAATTAAAGACAGCAATTTAGTTAGCCAATTAATTCAAGACCATTTTGGAGATTTCAAGGAAGAATTCCAATAATGATGGAGCTATATGATAATTAAAATTTTTTTTCATGGCAACAAAGCAAAGTAAAAATATCCTAATAACTTTACAAGTCATCAACTAGCATAAGTTTCTAAAATATTATCTTCTACATTCCAATTGAGCTTTGTATGTTATTCTATAACAATTCAAGGATTATCTACCTTTAATAATAATAATAATAGACAGAGAGATAGTTCCAAACTAAATATGGCTCTAGTATACAATTAAATATATGACCACCCAATACTAAAGAAATCCATCCCAACAGCAAGTAGGATTCAATGCATTTAACAACGAAGTTGCCTACTGCCAACTTTAATTCAGAGAAAGGCAATATGTAAATTTTGCCCCCAATTGCATAATTATATCCCATTATGATTTCAGAAAATGATCGATTGTGTAAGGTTAACATGCAAGGCAGCAAGAGGATAAGATATGGATTTGTACAGGAGAATTATTTCAGATCTAAAAACACTAGATCAGGAAGATGATATGAACATCCAAGATCCAAACAATATCCCCAAAGAATGTGAAGTGGCTCTATTCCCATCTGATTTCAAATGTGTAGAAAATACATGTATGGCAGCAAGAAGTAGGGGGATGGTACATATAATCTAAGTGAAATGAGCATGCATGGCAGCAAGGGGGAGGGGAGGTACCTAATTAGATTTCCAGAATTTGAAATCGATCTGATCTTGCATGCACAACCCAACAACTGCCTGGCAACTTGCAATCAGGGGCTTCCAGCACCTCTATTTGAAGCAACAGAGATGACTGCTCCTGGAGCAACACAATGGCAGAGCTGAAGCTTCGGAGCACTTCGGCTGCAGCTCCAAGAGCAATACTTGCAGAAATAATTGCAGAGAATCACAGCAATATAGCATTCCTGGAGGAGCAACTCCAACATCCGACATAGAGGAAAAAGGAAAGAGAAGTTCTCGACTGGAAATTTGTGGGGAATATAGGAAATAAGATAGGATAATAGAAGAGTAGATCCTTATATAACCAAGGAGGGGGATTGTACCTAATTAGTTGAGCAAATCCACAACAAATATGCAGTAGTACAGCCTTGGATTGTAGCATCAATAGCTACAGGAGCTCCAGAGGATTTGGACCGCAATTGAAGGGGAAAATAGCAGCAACAGCTGCTCTTGGAGTAACTGCAGAGATGGGAAAGATGATCGGGCTTCTCTTCCTTCGTCTGAAATTAGGGGAAGACTGGAGGAGAATTGACGGCAATAAAGAGGTAGAGAGTTTGGAGAGAAGGGAGAGTTGATATAAATAGAGGGAAAAGGCTCAGTTTATTGCCAAGTGTAACAAACAACAGAGCCAGGTGGATATTCTGTACCGTCTGTCTGTCTGTTGTACAGACAACAGAAAAATAAAACTTATTATATAAATATATATATTTTTTTCTCTCTTTTATTTGAGAACCCAAAATTGACCGTACACGCACCTCAACCATCGGATTTCGATGCCCAATATCTCATTTTGACCGTCTCGGAATGATGATCAATATGAGTATAATATTGATATACTTCCGGACGAGTTTTGAATAACCGAAATTTTCGGATACGATTTTTGTTTAAAATGTTTTTTTTAAAATATCAAACGACCTCCGATTAACGAACGGTCGATTCCGTTGGTCTCGTTTTGTCAAATCGGATCTCATGACAGTCTCGGTTTATTTCGTGATTTCCGAATTTGTGTCGCGGCTTTTTCGCGACGCGCATTACGAAGTGACCGATTTTTGGTCGATTTCACCCGAACAACTTTTGATTCACGGTCAATTGAACATTTTAAGTTGTTTGGCATTGACCAACAACTTTATTGGGTTTATCGGACCTAAATCGGATCGTGTTCGGGTTCTATTGGAAACCGGGTGTTACAATTATAAAAAAAAGAAGTGGTGACAAATACCTAGTTTGGTATCAGAGCAGTGGTACCCCGATACGCACATTCGCAGTATGATAATTCCGATCGCATTAAGTTCTCGGATAGCGACAGTCTTCCGACTTGTCGTGAGTCCTAGAAGGGAAATATGACATTCAGATTCAATCACCACAGTTGTCACCAATTTCATTAATTTTCATATTATATCCCAAGAAGAGAAAAACATATATCATATTATCTGCGAACCATTGATTTTATGACTAATAAATGGTTCTCATGCAGAGCCATGTCATCCCGACCAGACTAGGAGATGACTAACAAACTAGCACATATACTGACTACTCGTATCGACCTTTCCATAGTCTATTTGATTCTAGTGTGACACATTCTTTTCTTACGTCGAGGCTACTTGCTTCTTTAGGTAGAGTCGCAGAGACTCTCTCTTCTCCTTATCACATCCGAGGGCCAGGTGGCCAGTTGTTTGTCATTTCTCTGATAGTCAGGCACTTGCCCGTACTGATTGGCGGACACGTGATGCTCGCAGATTGTCTACTTCTACAGCTTGATGAGTTCGACTTGATTCTAGGCATGGATTGATTATCTACTCATCATGCACTTGTTGATTGCTTTAGGAAGACGGTTGTCTTCAGAATCCCAGATTTACCCGAGTTTACTTTTGAGGGTACTATACATGACTCCACCATGGAGTACATTTCAGTATTGCGAGCTCAGCGACTTGTTGATCAGGGTTGCGATTCTTATCTTGCATTTGTTCGGGAGGTGTCTGATCAGGAGCCGATGATACAGGACATCCGAGTAGTATCTGAATATCCAGATGTTTTCTGATGAGCTACCAGGATTACCTCATAAGAGAGAAACCGAGTTCGAGATTACATTACAGCAGATACACGGCCGATCTCGATGGCTCTTTACCGTATGGCACCAGCTGAGTTGCGGGAGCTGAAGGTGGAGTTACAGGAGTTGCTTGATTTGGGATTCGTGAGGCCGAGCACTTCACCTTGGGGTGCTCCGGTTTTATTTGTCAAGAAGAAGGACGGATCCATGAGGTTATACATCGATTACAGGCAGCTGAACAAGAGAACGGCAAAGAACCGTTATCCTTTGCCGCGTATCGATGATTTGTTCAATCAGCTCCAGGGATCTTCGGTGTCCTCGAAGATCGATCTTCGCTCAGGCTACCATCAGCTGAGGATTCAAGAATCGGATATTCCGAAGATTGCTTTTAGGACTAGCTATGGACACTACGAGTCTGTGGTGATGCTGTTTGGGCTCACCAATGCACCTGCAGCTTTCACGGATATGATGAACATGATTTTTCGTCCGTATTTGGACAAATTAGTGGTGTTCATTGATGATGTGCTCATCTATTCACGAAATGAATGGGATCATGCGAATGATCTACGGATTGTCTTAGATACATTACGAGAGCACAAACTATATGCGAAGTTAAGCAGGTGTGAGTTCTGGTTGTCCCAAGTCTTATTCCTTGGACATATCATTTCTGGAGCAGGTATCGCAGTTGATCCTGCAAAGATTGATGCATTTATGTCTTGAGAGCAGCCCAAGACAGTTACACAGATTCGGAGCTTCCTCGGATTAGCGGGCTATTACAGACGCTTTATCAGCAGATTTTCACGCAATGTTCGCCCTTTGATACGGTTGACGCAGAAGGGAGTTCCATTCATTAGGGACGATTCATGTGAGCAGGCCTTCCAGACACTGAAGAAGAGGTTGACTACATCGCATATTCTCGCTCTTCCTTCAGGCACTCAGGACTATGCAGTCTACACAGATGCATCTGGAGAAGGTCTAGGAGCAGTGTTGATGTAGAGAGGACATGTGATTGCTTACGCATCACGGCAGATGAGACCGCATGAGCGGAACTACCCCACACATGACTTGGAGTTGGCGGTAGTTGTCTTTGCCTTGAAGATTTGGCGCCATTATCTTTATGGGGTGAATTTCGAGATTTTTACTGATCACAAGAGCCTAAAGTATATCTTTGATCAGAAGGAGCTGAATATGAGACAACGCAGATGGCTCGAGCTGCTGAAGGATTATGATTGCACGATCTCTTACCATCATGGTAAGGGAAACGTGGTAGCTGATGCACTCAGCAGAGAACGCATGATGATGGTACGACGAACTGGCTATTTACAGGGGATACGCTTGCCGCTTTGACAAATTGGCATCCTCAGGAGAGCGCATCCATATCTACGGCCGTGCCTCCACGATACAGCAGTCTTTGGGATCGTATTGTAGAAGGCCAGAAGACAGATCCTTGGATCCGAGATAGATACATGCACGCCGTCAAGGACGAATTTGATGACTTTGTTGTGATAGAGTCTATTTTATGGAAGGTAGGACGGGTTGTTGTACCCAGTGACGAGCAACTTCGTAGAGACATTCTGGATGAGGCACACAGTTCACGGTTATCTATCCCATCCAGGCAGCACGAAGATGTACCGTGACCTGCGTCGACATTTCTGGTGGGATGGAATGAAGCGCGATGTGGCACTACATGTTAGCAGATGCATGACCTGTCAGATGGTCAAGGCTGAGCACAGGAGACCACCAGGATTACTGCAGTCTCTCCCCATTCCTGAGTGGAAGTGGGAGAACATTTCTATGGATTTGTCACGGGATTACCGAAGACACCAGGTGACCATGATTCCATATGGGTCATTGTTGATAGGTTGACCAAGTCAGCCCATTTCATACCTGTCAACACGACTTATACTCCATCTAGGTTGGCCAAGCTCTATGTGCAGAACATTATCAGGCTGCATGGGATACCACGAGAGGTGGTGTTTTACAGGGAGTCGAGATTTACATCTCACTATTGGCATCAGTTCATGTCAGCACTACAGACAGAGCTGAAGATGAGTTCTGCTTATCATCCGCAGACAGACGGGGCAGAGTGAGCGCACCATTCAGACACTTGAGGATCTACTTCGTGCATGCACTTTGGAGTGAAAAGGTCCTGGAAGGACCATTTGCCTTTGGTGGAATTCACGTACAACAACAGCTATCACTCCAGTATTGGCATGGCACCATTCGAAGCCCTATACGGGCGGAGATGCCTCACACCCCTCAGTTGGCGTGAGGTAGGTGTTCATGCTCTTTACTCCGTGGATCTCTTGGAGGAGACCGCGAGAGCTGTTGATCTTGTGAGACGGAGGCTTCTGACGGCACAGAGCCGCCAGAGAACTATGCAGACCGTCGAAGAAGAGATTTGGAGTTTCAGGTATCCAATCTTCTTGTCTTTCCTTTATTATAAAATTAACTTAATCTCATATTAATGACATTCCTATCAATTATAGGTTGGGGATTTGGTATTCCTCCGTGTATCTCCCATGAAGGGAATACAGAGATTTGGTGTTCGTGGCAAACTAGCACCATGATATGTGGGTCCGTTTGAGATTCTTGCGAGAGTGGGGAAAGTGGGCCTTACCGAGTAGCCCTTCCTCCACATCTATCAGCAATTCATGATGTTTTCCACATATCCAATCTGAGGAAATAGGTCCACGACCCTCGGCACGTCATCAGTTACGAGAATCTTGATCTAGAGCCAGATCTGACTTATGAGGAGAATTTTTCCAGATACTTGACCGTGCTGTGAAGAAGCTTCGCAGCAAGGAGATTCCATTGGTCAAGATGTTGTGGCACCGACACGGCGTCAAGGAAGCGACATGGGAGGCAGAAGCCGACATGCGGGCACGATACCCGCAGCTATTCTGATGTAATCAACAAAACAAGCTTTTGTAATTAGATACATTATAAATATATGGCTTGTTTTCCCTTTGAGGTTTTTATGGGTTCAAAACCCTTTGAGGTTTTTATGGACATATGAAATTCCAACCAGACACCTAATAGCCTTAACTCGAGTCTCGAGGACGAGACTCCCTTTGAGGTTTTTATATTTGTAGCATCCGGTTTCCAATCAAACCCGAAGTCGTCCGATTTTGGGTCTAATGAACCCAAAAACGTTGTCGGTCAATACTAGACAACCTAAAACGACCAATTGATCATGAATCAAAAGTCGTTCAGGCGAAATCGACCGAAAATCGGTCGCACCGTAGCGCGCGCCGTGAAAAGCCGCGACGCAAATTCGGAAACTCCAAAACGAACCGAGACCCTCATTAGATCCGATTCGACGACGCGAGAACAACGGAATTGACCGTTCGTCAATCGGAGGTCGGTTGATATTTTTAAAGTCACAAATTTTAATCTCAAACAAAAACCGTATCCGAAAATGTCGAGTATTCAAAACTCGATCGGAAGTATATCAATATTATACTCCTTTTGATCGTCATTGAAAAATGATCAAATCGAGATATTTTGCGTCGAAAACGGAAGCCCGAGGCGTGCATATGGTTCGTTTTAAGTATACAAATAAAATTAAATTAAAATTTATTATTAAATTTCATAACCAGCTACTGTTTACTGTTGCTACTCATTAAAAAATATATATATATATAAAAAAAGGTATGCGCTACGGTCTGTGCTACAGTACAGTTTTTAAAAAAAAAAAGGGGGATTTATGACATCAGTAGGCTGATGTCAGCCTGCTTATGTCATGGCTGATACATCATTCACTAGGACAGGTGGCCAATTGGATTCCCAACGTGTAAATCTGCTCTCTCCTTTTCCCTTTTAAATCCCCAAATTCCCTTTCTCTCTCCATTAGTTTCATTTGCAACCGAGAGAAGCCAAAACCCTGTCCAAAAACGTGAGGTTTTGCCTGTTCCTGCTACGGCCCCCTTCGTTCAAAAGTTGGTGCATGCGTGAATCGGGCCTTCTGTGATCTAAATAGATATATAGGTACATTTCCACCCTATTTTCTTGCTGCCATGTGTGATATTTCACAAATTTCAGATCCATTTTCCCTCTTCCCTTGTTTTTAGGATCATACTACATGCTACAGCTCAATATTGTTGCTAAACATTCTATTAATATCCAAATTAATAGGCTGCAGTGATTGCTATTCAAACAGTCTATACATATTACACATTAAAGCTCCTCCAACAATTATAGTTGTTGTTTCTCCTTCTCCTTTAAAGCTTCTTGCAGCCATCTTTGCTTCTCCAAGAAAGTTAGCAACTACAATTGCTGGAAATCTTTTTGCATGTCAAGAAAAACCTCTAAATTTGAGGTTTTGAGGTACAATCCCCAGCCTCACCTCTTGCTGCCATTGCATGTCACAAATTACCTTAAATATAAAGATGTCGTTCATGAATTAAATCTCTAAACATGAAATTTTAGATCAAAAATTTAAATTCCTAGATCTGGGTATTTTCCGGATATTTTCTGGATATGAAAATATGAGTTCTGGATTCTAAAAAAAATTTAGTGATTAATTTCTGATTGACAGAACTTCTAGAATAGGTTGAGAACGTACCCTATTGTTATGTTTTTGGTGCAATTGACCACTGGTTGATCTAAACAAATGCTACAATATTTAAGATTTTGAAATTGATTTCAAGTGTACATCCTTACCACATAAATCCGTACCCAAAATTTAAAGGAGAATTTATTAGGGAAGTAATTTACCACCCTAGAAGGATGAAATATCCTTATTTAATTACCCACTGTAATATGTATATATATATATATATAGATATTATAAATAATGTGTTTTAAAAATATGTTGCAACACTTGTTGGTCCCTGACTGAAATTTGATTTTAGTTAAATCTAGTTCTTGGATATCGATTGAAATATATATGGATATATATACTGTAATTTAATTAATTACCTCTGGCTAATAGAAATCTCAGGATGAGACATCGAAATTCTTATCAGATTAGATTATGATTTACATAAATTATGATTCCCCATCAACAAATTTACAAAGCTAAATCCGATGAATATTTCCTCTTGCTAAATTCATAATTGAAATTGACACCGTATACGAAGAATAATTGTTACACCTAAATCCATTCGTTCAATTTACAAAGTTCATATGAGACAATTTTGTTTTAATTAACCATAGCTTGATCATCCAATCAAATGTCATTGGTTCGGTATCTCGAATATTATCTCATGTATGTTAAATACACTTGTAAAATACTAACTTGTTACATAGATCATCTAGTTAGTATACACCCTTAATTGGTTAATGGATATGGACTCGGATGTATATACTGATAAACATCAAAAATACAAATCCTTAACCAATTGATCCTGAATGAAATCTTCTATTTATTCATATCATAAAAAAAAGAAGTGGTGACAAATACCTAGTTTTGGAGTCATCAATAAGAGAGACTGAGAAAGGAATGAACAATCAAGTAAGTATGATGGAGTAGACAAATAAGTGAAAATCTTGGAATCAGTGATGACTCTTACCCAAATTTCAATTCTTGATTTTATATATTCTTAAATTAATAGCTTCATAATATACCTATCATAGAATTCCCAGACTTGGACCCAATTAAGTCACAATATTACACTTAGAGAACAGAAATCATGACATGAGCCTGGGTGACTTATTCACACATTCAAAAGTTGTGGATTTAACACATTGATCCTTTAAGTAAGATCTTATATCACTATGGATAGGTTGTAACAAATATCTAGATCTATAAAGGTACCTGTGAGATATCAAGAAAGAATTATGTAATCAAGTATGATGGAGAGTCAGTAATGACTTATAAATCAATTAGGCCGGTTATGGTGACTTCTACACTTAACCGTGCGAGGGGGCGGTGACCCTCAACTGGGCGGGAGAATAGGAAGCCCAGTTAGGGCAGCGGCCGCCAAGTGCGCGGGTCTAGGATCCCAGTCCCTTTTCGGTTTTTACGTGAGCTCACAGTGTTTTTACGCCTCGTTGGGATCCCGACTTTAGACCAGTTCCGCTGACCCTGTTTTAGGATGCCCAGACGGGGGATCCTGGTTTTTCAGTTTTACGTGCGAGCTCGGTTGCCCGTTACCGGTCGGGCTGTTTTTCTAGAGTGACTTTTCCGGGAAGTCCCTCTCACCCGTCTCAGTGGCGTAGTTGGGGAGTAGACCTATCCCTCTATTGGACCGTCCTTCCAACTAAAGGGCGAGACGGAAGAGCCTTTTGTTGGCTTCTTCACCGCTTGAGTTTTTCTTTCGCCAACAGACTTGGCGATTCTATATCCAGATCCTCCATATCTATATTTACATCATCTAGAGTTACATTGAGGTTGTTGCACAGAGGTTTGAAAGGATTGATTTTATATCCAGATCATCCATTTCTACATCTACATCATCCAGAGTTACATCTGAGACAATTACACTTGAGGTTAAGGGATTACAATTAAAGTTGAATAAATGGAAAAGACTATAATCTAATTCGAAAGCTCATTAAGCTAGTGGACGTGTTGGGAACTTAGTTAGGATGCATTATACAACACCGCATGCCTACGGAGGCACCCCAACCCTAAGACATTCCCCAAGTCTTAGAGTCATAGTGTGAGGTTTCACAAGAACCAAGACCGCAGACTATCCACTAGACTTAAGATAGTAATAAATCATTATATCTTCTCATCTCATTTTTCCCATCATCATAATCCATGTATATGATCTCTAAGTAATATGAAAAAAAAAATATACTTACTTATGATCAATGAGTTACCATAGATATATGCTTATGTGAGAAATGTTGGGATAAGGGCTGATTATGAAATGTGCTTAGTAGAAATTTGGAAACCCTTTACATTTGCAAGTAGAATTAAATTTTAATTTGAGTTGTTCTCGCCTTTCTACTTGTTGCTTTTGAAAACAATAAATGCCTGTTATTTTTATATAAGTTTTTGGGAGGTACCAGCAACCGCTGACTCCTCTTCTTTCCTAACATGTTTGGCAGGCAAACAACCTGCAGTTCAGTAGCTATACATGGGTCCAGGAGATAAATTTTATACCCAATGGTATGGTTTATTTTGTGCCAGTTTTTGTTCAATTTATAATGTATCTTTCTCTTCAGTCAGATTTTGGGATATACTGTATGTACTGTCAGACTTTGTACATGTAAAATATATGGAAGTTAATGAAATGAAATAAGATTTTGGTGACCATTGTTCTATGTGTTTGTGGTTATAAATGTTGATTGTGAATGTCATGTGGAAAATTATTCGCGCGAAAAACTTCCCCGTACTTTCAGTTACTTAATGCGATAGAAATGAATGTTGTAATGCAAAATGTGTGATTAACGGGTACCTGGATCCTAGGGGTTCACACTTATCAAATCCACTTCTTATCTAATAGGTGTAAAGTTGTATATATAAAAATCAACTCAATTTCTCCTCTCTACCCATGTAGTCATATTCAACTATCTTTTTGTATCTTCAATAAATAAAAATTACCAACCCAAAAGAGTTAAACACCTAGTATATATAAACTTTAACATTCTATACACATTACATGAAGAATCTTTGTGTACCACCATATTACATGATCATCCTCTGTTTAATCTACGCATGAAAATATTATGTACATTTGTTAGTAGCTTATAGTTTTCTTATGTCAAATATGTGGGTACCCATTGGGTACACGGGTATCCATCGGATATATGGGTACCCACTAAAAATTACCCGTTTAATAAATGGGCGGGTATGGGTAGTGATTTTATAAATGGGTACGGGTTTGGGAATATTGATACCCGCCCCAAACCCGACCCATTGACATCCCTACACCAACCACATGCACATCTCCACAGTTGATCCTCAATCTTCACACGCAACACCAATTCCTCCTTCCCCTTCTGTACAACCTCGCCCACCTAGATTCTTTCATCCCTTTGCAAAGGAGATGAACTTCTTAGGGATCCATTTCCCTTTATTCGACTAGACCCTCCATTCCACTCATTTCGAATCCCAAACCCCATATTTTGTTTTAGTTATATGTCTTACCTTGCAGGTCTTCACTGGTCACAGATTTGAACATATCTCCGACCTCTCATATCTTCTTCGTTAAGCCGGCGTCGAGTAGTTTCCTCCAGACTTCGTCATCGACTCATCACCCCCTTTGCCAAGCCTCCGCGAAGCTCCCTCAACCGTCAGACGCTTCCAAGGAGCATAGAGGAGGAGCACAGCTCTCACCAAAGCCCACCCTTGCAGCCACTACACGTAGAGGAGGAGGAGACTTATCAGACAGCAACTATCATAGGATCTTCTTGATCATATGACCTAGAGAAGACCCGAGCCACCTGTAGCCTCGGACGAACCAAATCTGGCTCGAAGCACAAAAGGGTGGCATGTATCCCAAGCCTCAAGTGTCGTATGCATCGCACGAATGCGGCAAGTGCCACCTGGGTTAATTACACAACACCACCACCGGGCATTCATATTTACATAAATACCCCATGTATAGGGAACTTATAAGTTAAGCCCTAGCAGTTTTATGCTATTACATTTTAGTCCATTTTAGACCTTTATGTGATGTTTATTTAATTAAATTATGTTTTCTTTGTAAAAACATCATTGCATTGTGTACATAATATCTTGAGTTATATAAATCCAAATTAAGTGAAACTGTTTTTGTTTAAAAGCCTTTTTAATGCTCTTCAAATGGCATAGTTATTTCTCTGTTTGGATCACTAATAAAATTCAGATAAGTGTAATGCAAATATTTCATATTTTGAATGCCAGTTATTTTTTGTAGCTTGTAGTTCTAATTAATGTGCGTCTTACGCCTTGATTTGGTTCATCCTCTTAACATTTGATCAAGTAATCAATTTATATCCCTCATTATTATATATAATTAATTGCTTAATTTAAGTAACTTAAAATTAGGGTTATCCTTGGTTATGATTGAATTGATAAATGGAGCTTTAAGTTAGACCATCATTCATGTGATTTAATGCTCAAGAACATTGATTTAATTTAGGGAGCTCAATTGTGATAATGTAGTATTTTGTTGTAGTGTTTTGTCTTGTATCTCCATTCTGTTTGCATTTAAATTGAATTAACTTGCATTTATAAAAAAAATCAAAAACAATTCATGCATTCATCTTGTGTGGCATTCTTGACTTATATACACTCTAAATTAGTTAACTTAGGTATTTAAAACTTAATTAAATAAACTAAGAGCTTGTGTCCTTGAGTTCGACCATGTATTTATTCAGCTTAATTTAGTCTCGACCTCTTTATAGATATTCAATTATCAAGATTTCTGATAAGTCGATATTCGGTCGTACTGCAATATGATATTATTAACAAAGCCGGATATCATTCTCACAACTAACAAAAGAAAAGAAAACTGAAGAATATGACTGTGTGGAGTTAGATGAAACTTATAAATGAAGCACATCATAGCAAAATGATGAGAATGTGCAACCTATCATAGAAAATAATTTATGAAATCTGGTGTTAGGGAAATCTTCCAGAAACAACAAACACGTTGCAAGGCGTTCACCTTACTTCAATTACATATTACTACTAATAATGGTGAACATGAGTGCTTTGATGAAGCGATGCAAAGGTGAGACAGGGAAGCAACGAGAGTTAGCCATGTATGATGAGATGAACTCCCTCACAGCAAGTAAGCAACAAACATAGGATTTAGTCCCACTATCAAAGAGAAAGAAGGCTCTGCACAACAAGTGGGTGTATAGATGGAGGAAGCTGATGGTATTGTTAGATACAAGGCTCAACTAGTGGCAAAGGACTTTCAGTAGTAATGGACTCGTTTCACAGAGATCTTTGCACATGTTGTAAAGGTCTCAACCATAAGAGCAGTAATGAGCAGTAATGAGCACTGTTGCAGCTGAGAGCCTACATTTGAAGCAGTTGAATGTTTACACAACATTTCTCCATTGAGATATTAAGGAAGACATCTATATGCAACAACCATAGGGATATGTATTACTGGAAAAGAAGACATGGTATGCAACATCATAAAAAGCCTTTATGGCTTGAAGCATGTACCAAGACAAAGGTATAAAAAATTTGATGATTTTATGACAAATACATGATTTTCACAAGTATTGATGACTATTGTTGCTACTTCAAGAAGCTTGGTATATTATACATCATTCTTTTGTTGTACGTAGATAGCAGGTTTTTGTAGGCTCCAGCAAAGGAAGGAACTTAATAATCCTCAATGCTAATTGTCATCCAAGGAGTTTAA